>BROE01000018.1:13617617-13702635 GCA_036571765.1 Plecoglossus altivelis
TAGCGATAGCTCCCCGCTGAGAGCGAGATCACTGACACCCTGGTGCCCACTAAGAGGATGGGAATGACCTCCTAGTAACATCACGGAACTCGATGGGTGCCCGCACAAAGCTAGCTGCAACCTCTCGAAGGATCTTACTGGCCAACATGAAGGTTAGCGAGGAAACCAGTATCTCTGAGATCTGCGAGGTGCAGCCCCTAGCCTCGCACCAGAACATCACTCTTTTCGTCTGGGATCTAACACACCACTTGACTGACTTACCAAGATTAGTACAGAATTTTACTCATATTGATTAAGCCAACCGATGAAAAACGAACTTATGCAACCTGAACGAAGGGCAGAAGGAAACTGCATCACTGCAGAGAAAAGTATCAAGATACAAGAAAGGGTTATTGACACCAAGTAAAAAAACCTGAAGGATACAGCATCATTGAGAATCACACGCAATGACAATCTTGTCATCAATGATCATAGAGGTCATGATCAGCTGATATAGTCCTTGCACCCATTAAGAGTCCATGAGTGCAGAAAGCATTTTACGAATACCCACAGAAAAATCTGTGTTCGGAATGTGATTTGACCAATCTGATGAGAAGTATTAAAAATAGATAGAGCGATCACTAATTCAATCTTATTATGTCCAATTCCTTCGTGTTGTAGGTCTATTCAAAATAATGGTTGCCTGCTCTGTCTATCATAAACGGTTCTTCCTATTCCTACCCTAAATATGTCGCAGTGTGATAAGATTGTACTCTCTCTCTACTCCTCTGCTCTCACTCACTCTACTCTCCTCTTCTCCTCTTCTCTCTCTCTCTATCTCTCCTGTCATGTTCTTCAATTAAGCACACACTAAGAGCCCATATAATTGCCCCTGCTCATAACTAATTTCCAATATTACTTGGAATGGCCATTTATTTACCTTCCCCTGGATCACAATAAACAGATGGACAGATGGCGAAAATTACGTACTGCACAGTGTGCACAAGTATGATGTTGGAGGGCTGTTCCGAAGGCTCTGGTCACCAAAAACGAAGGTGGCTGCGGAACGTAGAGAAGTAGAAGTTTAGAAAGAGAGAGAGACAATGGGGGAGAGAGAGGGATTAGATTAGGCGAACTCACAGCTACGTGCCAAGGTCAGAGTGAAGTGAGAAACGGACACAGAGAAAGAGGAGAGAGACGTTTCTGAAACTTTTAAGACTTCGTCCTGCCAACAAACACACAACAACAGGTTAGTTTAGGGGATTATATTTAAGTTCAAGATCTTAATTGAACTTATTGGTAGATGTTAGTCTCTTTTATGATGTAATACTTCAGTAATACCTTTACCTTCCCTGTTTAATTGTACAGAGACCACTGTTTCACACTCTTCCTTGCATACAGCAAATAACACATAATAATTTGTATTACATGTATTTAACGCTTTATGAACATAAGGCCACTAACATGAGGTTCTATAAGTAGTTTTTATTTTTTAGCTTTGCTTGGTGTATATGTTGTGCATAGATATGACTCTGGATTTGGAGAGGATTATTCAGTCTATCAAGCATGGTGATCAGGATGGGGTTCAGACCCAACTAGACGCCTACAATGTTGAGGTACATTTTGCCTGTTACTATTATCTGCTTTCTTTAAACATGGCTACAGTACTGAGCCTGTTCCCACATCACTCATAATGTGCTGTCTGTAGCTATGACTTTTTGTGTAACAGCAGTCACACATTCAAATTGTCCAAGACCGCCATATCTGGTCATGATTTACAGTATTAGCACATTTATTAGTGCGTATAATCAGATTTTTACCCTCCCTTGTCTTTCTGCCTCATCACAGTATGCAGAATGTTTTTTCTTCAACATTGAAGAGAGAGATAGGAGAAAGGTAAGACTTGCCCTGACTTCATGTGCCTTTCTCTCTCTCCCTTTCCCACCCTTACATTTGTCTCTGCTCCACTTCACTCTTTGACTGTCTTTTCCTTTTCCCACCTCTCACATGCTATTACGTCATCTCCTAACACTCTTCGTCTACTTGCTCCTATATTTAGCTCCTTTTGTGGTCACCCGCCTGTCACTCTCCCACTTTCTGTTCCATCTCTCTCACTGTCACACTGTGTCTCTCTGGCACTGATCCTCACGCTGGCTCTGACTCAACAATGCAGGCCCAGCTTAACCTTGTCATCTGCTTTGAATCCCTCTAATCCACTCTATTTTATCCCTCTTCACTGTCCAGCCACTCACTTTCTTGGTCTATACTTGCGTTTGTAAATTTGCTTCTTTCCTTTTTCCACTGGTAATATTATATTTAAAGACTATAGGTCAGAAAATACCTAATATTCGGTGTAACCCTCTGCCACCTGTCACTCTTTCACGTTGAGTTTCTTTCATGATATTGTATAAAAGTTTCATTAATTATGGAATTTCGCTATGGTTTTCTGCTCTCTTTTGCTTTGGGATCAAAATGACATCAGCAACAAGCACTGGATGAGGTAAAGCCAAGTGAATCGAGGAAGTGTGTGTGTTTGTGTGTATGGCGGTGGGGCTTGTTTAGCTTGTTTATTTCCCAAAGTCCCCTCAAGAATTGTAAAACAAGGCAAATGTTTGGACCATTTTATTTGTTCTTGTAAGTTCAAACGTTATTCAGGGGTTTGTTGAGTTCATGGTTACAATACCACATACGGACACCTGCTTGTTGAGCCTCTCATTTCAAAATTATTGGCAATAACATAGAGCTAGTTCCTACTCTTTCCGTGAAGGCTTTCCAATAAACGTAGGTACATGCAGGATTTGTGCCCATTCATCTGACCTGGCTGGTAGATGGCGCTGGAATTGATCCCAGATGTGTTTTCCTTCATCAACACCATCAAACACATTTTGGTTCGAAACTACAGATACAAAGGCAATAGCTGATATACTGACTTGACAAAATGCCTAGTTAATCAAGAAACCCTGCATCCTTGTTTCATTCCTCTTTCTCACACACTGTCTCATTTCTCATTCCGACTCTTTCATCAGTTCAGACAGAACAAAGTGAGGGAGTACGTTCCAGACTCAGACTCAGATCTCAACTCTGACTCAGATGATGCAGATGCCTCTGATCTTCTCCTTAGACGGGTGAGACATGCTTGCACATGTCTGTCTGTACGTGTACGTACTACATGTCAGCTATCCACAATCCGTTATTATTTATCACACTCTCAGCCTTCTCCCTTTCCTTCCCTCCCTTCCAAATTGCCTCCCATCTTATTTCAATCAGAGGCTGGCAGCAGCGTTGGTGTGGTTCATCCGTACCCACCTTCAGCCTGGAGTGTTGCGAGTGTGCCTGCGCACACTCCGTATTCTCTCCCGTGACCGCCAGGGCTTGGCACCCCTGGTCACTGACACGGCGCTCCTCACCCTCGCCCAGCTGGGGGGAATACACTCTCTGCCTGCCCGTGAGGGCCAGGGTGAACAAGAGAATGGTAGTTACCACTCAGAGGTCCACAGCCACTCAGTAGCTGCCGAAACCAGAAAACTGACGGGTGACAAGTTGAAGACTCGCGAGGGGACCTTAGAGGCTTCGGTGGATGTCAAGGATGGCTCTTTCATCCAGACCTGCTCTGCAGTTAAAGTCGGCTCCGGTGTCACTACCACAGGGAGCCCCTGTAGCATAGTGGGTGCCGGCATGATGGTCGCCTACAGTGAGCACCACTGCCCCAACGTACAAGGGGAGGGAGGCTACGGAACTCTGGCACGGGGAAAGAAGGATGCCAGAGAAGAGATAAAGGCAGAGGAGGAGTTTGAGGAGGATGGCGAGGTGTGGAGAAGAGAGGCCATGAAAACATTATGTAACATCATCTATAACAGCCAGAGGGCACAAAATAGAGCCAGTGCATTGAGGTGAGAGAACTGATGACACACCCTACTGAATGCATTGCCAGACAACATTGTCAACTGAATAAAATACGATCCTATAAGTTCTATAAAAGATCATTCCATCATGAAGCTTTTGTGTCCTCATTTCTGACTGTTTATTTTCACAGGCGTCATTTCATTAACTGTTTCCCTTTTCTTTAGGTTGCTTCCTGGTCTATCAGAGAAGTTGAAGTTGGGGGTCAGTGACAGAGTACCCTCCAGCGGTCAGTTTTATGAACTGCGCTTGCTTTTCTTGCTCACTGCGCTGAGGCCTGAACTCAGGGTGCAGCTAAAGCAGGTGATCGCTCTGGCCTTATTTTCAAGACATTCTGTCATCAGTCATGGTTTGACCATGGATTTTCAAATCAGTGATCCAATTTCAATGAGGGTATGTGGATTTTCATATGTCCTAAATCATATAATATTGATATATAATGTTACAATTTGCTTTTCTCTACAAGGAACGAGGAGTCTCCATGTTGATTGCGGTTCTAGAGCAATGTCTATTGGTGCAGTGGGCCGACACTCACAAAGTGATTATTAACCATACAGCGTCCCCTGTCTCCAAGGAGGTCTCAGAGCGAGCTATTGAAATCCTCAAGATCTTGTTCAACATCACTTATACCTTGCACAGGCAGGACCCTGATGAGGTGAGGGAAAATATGTATTAAAAATCTAATATCACAATTGATGTTGGGTTGAGAAATCGGGGGGAATGGCTTAGAGTTGCAGGGGTTCAACAAAGTTTAAATTTAGTGCTATTAACTATGACAAATGTATGAGCCAGATGGCTAAAACTCAAAGCCTAATGTTTTCAGAAAGTGGTATATCCCAGTTATAAGTATCCTGCATGCAACACTACATACTTTGCAGAGGCAGCTGCAGTACATAGTAAGAGACAAAAGTAGGCTATCTAAGATGCAGGGTTGGTCTCCTATCACTGTCAGGAGGATGCTACTCTCTATCGCCGCTTAGCTGCAGTTCTACGTTATTGCCTGCTTCTCTCTTGTGATGGAGAGGACCTGACTGAGGAATTACAAGGGTAAGATTGCTTCTGTTTCTTTGTAGAAAAATCCATTCTAATACACAAGTACACACACACAATTCCATTATTACATACGGTTGACTTACCATCCATAGACACACGGTAAACGTCCTCTCCACCCTGCCCTTGAGATGCCTGGATGTCCTGCTGTCTGTGCGCCTGTCTGAGGGCTCCCGAGAGTGGGAAGGGGTTAACATGGACTGCGTCCACACCCTCCTGCATTTCATGGAGAAGCGCCTGGACAGGGTGAGGCTGGGGGAGTGGCTAGAATTTGTGGGTGTCCTCTAAGTCTTTGTCTATTCATCAAAACCTACAAAAGCATCCAAGGAAAGTCTCCAACCTAAGACTCTGCCTAAACTTTGTCCTGCTTTTGATAAAGGGAAGTAAAAAAGTGTGCTCATTTTGAATGTTCTTGTGCTAAACCAGTTACTGTGAGGAGAACAACAGTGAATCAGAATGTGTTTGCAGTTCTAATTGTTATAGAACAGCTAACAAAGAGAATATATAATTTTACCTTCAACGAGTTCCATTTCTGTATTATTATAATATACATTAAATCAAATGACTCTATAAGCAACAGTCAACGCCTTACAACAATGTAAGATAACAGTAGACAGATGAGTCATAAAGTTGACACAAATCTCTGTACTCGGATAAAAAGCAGGGTTTTGTTCCAGTTTGACAGGATTCAAAGCGAAATATCATATTCCCTTTACTTAAAACCTGCTCCTCTAAACACATGAACATGCTGCTTGTCAACTGCCGGAAGGTAGTTAGGTAGACAAAAAGCAAGTAATCATTGCACTTGATCTGAATGCCAAGCATTACTCTGACTTGACTGAATCATTACTCCGACTGAATGATTGGTCATGTTCATAGTAGTCTGCAATTCTACAAACATGAACTTGACTTCATTTTACTGTCAAACCTTTAGATTTATTGGTTTCTATCAAGATGTGAAGTATATTCAAGCAAATACAACAAACTGTCTTCTCAACAACGTTACTTACGCTTCGTTTAAGGGTCAACGGTTGAAGGAAAAACTGACCCCTGTGCTGAACTTGTTAACTGAGAGCTGCCGTGCCCACCGGGAGACGCGTCACTACCTCAAACAGCAGGTACTTCATCTGGTCTCTCTCGATTGCCTTTTTCAAAGCACCAGTCTATTTCACCAATAGCATCATCACCTTCTTTCTCTTTCCACCACCAACATTTTTGTCAAATGGGCTCAAGTATCTCACCTCTCCCACCACCAAACCTAGATTTTACCCCCGCTGAGGGACGTGGCCATGAGACCAGAGCAGGAGTCGACACTGCGAGGCCGCCTGGTCCGGCTCATGACCAATGTGGACACCGCCATAAAACACTGCGCTGCTGAGCTGCTGTTTGTGCTCTGCAAGGAGAATGGTACCCATGTGACAAAACTTGTATTAGTTATTAATTACTGACATGACTGAAGTTTGTTATTAATCACTCCCTAATGATGTGAACCTAACATACAGTGTTACTGTGACCATTACTCTTGCATTGAGTGTGAGACACAGAAATGTTACCAGACGTGCTTGGTGCTCTGCAGCCTTGTTGTCATTTCTGTCCTCATTCGCAAATACCCACTTGATCCATCTATCTCACAGTGTCTCGTTTTGTGAAGTACACGGGCTACGGAAACGCCGCGGGTTTGTTAGCCGACCACGGCATGCTGGGCGGCGGGCGGCCATCGACCAATACCCAGTACTCAAGTGATTCTGACTCGGATACAGAGGAGTACAGAGAGGCTAAAGGTCGCATCAACCCGGTGACCGGACGGGTGGAGGAGGAGCAGCCGGACCCCATGGAAGGGATGACGGAGGAGGAGAAGGAGGAGGAGGCTCGGCTTCTCATCAGCATGTTCAACAGGCTCTCACAGTAAGAGTGTGTGTGTGTGTCTGTGTGTGTGTGTGTGTGTGTCTGTGTGTAAGCATGCCAAAGTGTCACTGTGTGTGTGCGTCAATCAGAAAGAATCAGAGATCTCACACCAAATGCTCATTTAACACAAGCTATCTTTCTCTACCTCAAATCTCCCTCTTATTCCTGCCCAGAGACAAGATCATCCAGCCAATGGGAGTGATATCAGAGGGGAGATTAGCTCCACTGTGTGGTCAGATGTTGGGGTGTACTCTAGCGAAGGAGGAGGGAGATGAGGGAGAGAGTGATGATGAAATGGAACACTAGGCAAGGAGGGTGAAATGAAAGAGCAATATTCAAACTACAAGAGCTTGCACACATGAAAGACTGGAAGTTTTTCATTTTGGCGAGATTGCTTGCTTACAGCCTCATGTGTCTATTGTTAAAAAAGCACTTCATGTCACCAGCTGTGTTACGATATCAATCAGCTACCACTGATTTGGCAGTAGTTTGACATGCAACGGCAGTCATAAACCATGCATTTAATAAATAATATATAGCTAGTCAGCTTCCAACTGGAAAAGACCTTTGCAGCTAAATAAATTGGCACAAAATGTACTATTTTCTTCTCACCATGGCAACCATAGCGTATCTTTTCTTTTGTCGATTATATTTCACATGCTGGTCTAAGCTCAACCCAGAGTGAATACCACCAATTATGTTCAAGGCTGTTTCCATTTTACAGGAGGCAGAGGAGAAAGGAATGTATTTTGCTTGACTAATTTTTAAAAGCTCTTATCAACTGTTTCATCACTGTGTTGGGAATCTCAACACCCCAGATAACAGTGGATTTTCCTTGTAAAAAGTACATTTATTATTTTCTGTGGTAGGTATGTCTGGCTTGGATAGGAGTTGCGAAATTCTGCTTTGAAAAAACATTTGTTTTGTCAGCATGTCTTTGTCAAAATATTACCAAAAAAAACCCATTGTATGCAAAATGCAGATATATTTTTGGCAGAAGACAAGTCTCATTTGTTTTATTTTCTCTCTCAACATTCCTGTATCTATTGGAATAGCGCTGACTTCGATGTCTTTCCAAGTTCGTGTTCTTCTAGGGACATTAATTTCAACACCCCTTGCAAACTACTGAAATTACAGCTAAATTAACTAATATTATTGGTAACAGTCTTGAACTGGCTGTTATGAATTTTGTCATCATCCAACTAGAATGCTTCAGAACAGCCTATAATACAGACTTTCCTTTAGAGGAAATGCATTTAAATTCCAGTTTGTTCTTTAATGCTATCGGGAAAGCTAAATAACTTGCATGGTACCAGTTGTTCATGTCATTTTCTTTTTAGCAGTTTTATTAGCTGTTGTCAAATACAGGAAGTTTCATGTACAGAAGAGGGAATGGGGATTTGACTGAAGAAGCTGTACAATATTTACAAACAAAAATGCTCTGTGAGAGTTTCAACAAATTATAATTATCATAATTAACAACAGATAAAAAAGACATACAGTAAACACATATTTTTTTACGCTTTATAATCGTAATTCCAACACTGACACACTTGCTTTCAGAAAGTGCACAGTTACTTTATTTTTCTTCTGGCATAAAATCCTTTCTTATTGTCTTTTGAAGAACCAACAGAAAGAAGTTTGCTTAGCTTTAAATACACTTTCCAAATGTAAGCAGACAGTAAATAAGGAACATCATACACTTGTTTGTTTCGTACCACTCCCAACTTAACTCTGCTCCTTCACAACTGTTCCCCTTTCAGCTGTGAAAGGGGGTCATAGCAAAGGACAATGGTTGGGCCATTTCGTGTTTACCCAAATCAAATATCATTGAAATCAATAACTGCAAATAATCCCATCTGGGGTTAAAAATGTCCTTGTATAAATAATACAAATCATAATTATTAATACATATTTATATATTGTGTGTATGTGTGCATGTATGCATGTCTGAATGTAAGTCACAAGAGTAGTCTCTCCTGTAGTGCTAGCCGATAGACCATAGTCCTGCTGCCCCCCACAGGTCAGGACAGAGCCCTTCACACATTCACAATTTTCACATTGCCTCCTCTGCTCATCCTCTCTCATTGAGCCAAGAGATACTTTATGAGGGAATAAACTAAGTGTTAAAAAGAGTTTGTAGCACAAATTTAAGTTAAAATCCATCCTTCTTCAAAAAAAAGAAAAGACAAAGAACACTGAACACTGCCCACCTTGCTGGGCAAGGACTGAGGGGGTTAAGAACATCCGTTTTTTTCTGTCTGTCTTGGTACAGTCCAGTGTTCTCCACTTTCAACCTCTTTTGGTCTCCCAACACGGCTTACTACGTTTTCTTTTCAGTCCTGGCTAGTGAGCGCCTGCTCAGGTGTTGGTGCTCAGAGTGAGCAGTTCTATAAAGGAGTTGAAGAGGGTCTCCAGCCAGCCCTGATTGGCCATACATTGCTGAACTACTTCCTCCTGGCCAGGGTCCTCGGCCGCCTGCTCAATACTGTCCGTCTGTCAGATCACAGAAGAGAATTGTGGCTTTATATACATAGGTATTATGCTACCACACCAGAGGCAGTTTGTCACATTCTATTATCAAATGTGTGTTAAGACCACAATGTCATTTTCAGTTAGACAGTTACAGGCATATGCTTCTTACAAGACATTTGGGAAACATATATTTAAAAACTACAATAGTGTGAAAAACAAAAGAGCGGAACAGGAATAGCGAGGCGGTAGAAGAGGTAGGGGGACCTTCAAGGTCACTGCTCATCCACAATAGCCTTACCTCCTTCTTGCAGTGCAGAAAGGTGTGGTATTTGTAGTGGTGGAGGGAATGGTAAAGGCTGTATATTCGAAATGTTTCAGTAGAAAGCTTTAGATCCTGACGTTGACAGAAAGAGAAGGGAGGATGTATACAGTTACAACACAAATTGCAAGACCTTTGTTGTTTACTTGTTTGCAAATTTTTCACAGAGCTAGTACTTTGTACTGTGAAAATGTTCTATCCAGAATTTGATAAACTCTTTAATTTCTTAGCATTTTTCCCCTTGGAATCAGGAGTGGGAAAACTTAAAAATGAATGTGAACACTGTGGGCCACAGAGGTGCTTCATACCTGCTGCTTGGGCAGGGTTCTCTTGACCCGGTTTAGAGTTTTGCGGTTGTAGCCTTCCCCGCCAAGGTGCAGTTTAACTGCTCCAGAGTCCAGGGTATCAGCCGTCATTTTTGGAAACATGTGGAGAACCTCCTGAGGAGCAATTGAAAAGATAGATAGTGGTTTGTTTGAGAAGTATTAGAGGGAGCAGAAGTATAAAAGTAATAAAATATAATTAGAAAGGATTAGAATAAGCAGGTAGAAAAATGAAGGGGTGTACTAGCGTACCTGGTGCTGAGCACTCATGTTGACTCTCCTTAACAGTCTCCTCTTCTGTTCGTTGAGGAGGCTGTCAATCTTCCTCATGGGCGGGAGATACAGTTCATCTAAGGAAGGGGAGATAAGACGACACGTCTGCGTCACTTCCTTGTATTCCCAGGACAGACATCAACTCCAACATCACCCTCAGTTCATATTCACTGTTCCCCATGAAAAGCTCAATTGGAAAAAGTTCCCCATCTCAAATATGTGGGCTATGTGCAGAAAGTGCATATACAATCCTCATAACAATACAGTGACAAAAGAGGATCTAATTCCAAGTATGTTCAGGCGACATCTATTACGCTACTAAATAATATCATCAGGACATTCAAAGGCCCCCACATTTCTATATCCTGAATACACTTGGGACGTAAGTCCTCTCAACTGACACAATAGGTACATAACCATGACTTTGTGGAGGCTAAAATAACATTGTGGTCACATTCCGGAATGTAATTTCATTAGCTAGGACAACATATTTTCTCAAATGCACCATGGTGACAAGGTGCTACGCACACATACCTCATTTAACCTAAAACTGCAGATTTTTTGGGGCTCATTTACTAAGACCCTTTAACCCTATTCGACGAGTATCTCTCACACGATAGCCCTTTCCCTCTCTTTGTCTCCCATGGTTCTCTGTCTCCACCCTCTCCCCTCTTCCTCTGACCGTGTGTGTCCTCCAGGGCCTGGATCATGTCAGGGTCCAGGGCAGTGCTGACTAGCATCTCCACGTAGCTCCTAAACATCTCCCTCATGGCCCGGCTGTTCATGCCTCCTCTCACCGAGGCTGCAGGACAGAGGAGGGGGGGGGGGTTCATCACCAGGAAGTTGATATTTTACCGTTAAAAGCATTAAACCTATATTATATCAGCTGGGTCCCTCACCTTCATCCTCACTGGGTTGGTCAGGGGAGGAGTCAGATTCTGAGGAGGAGGGTATATCCTTCAACCATTTCTTTCTCTTCTTGGGCGGGGGTTCAGCTTTTACTTTCATAGGCCTCGCCCTAGACGGACGATCCACCTTCTTTTCACCCCCTCTTTTCTCCTGCTCTCTCCCAAGCTCCAGTCCACTACATCGCCTCTCTACCTTGTCCACCCGATGTTTCACCTCATTTTCCTCCCTTTCCCTCTGTTCTTTTTCCCGCTCTCTCTCTCGTTGTTTCTCCTTTTCTCTCTCCTTCTCTTTCTCCCTTTCCCGGCGCTCTCTTTCCTTTAGTTCTCTCTCTTTCTCCTTTTGCTCTCTCTCTTTCTCTCTTTCCCGCCTTTCCCTCTCCTTCAGTTCTCTCTCCCTCTCTTTTTCCCTCCGTTCTCTCTCCCTTAGCTCCCTCTCTTTCTCTCTTTCCCTCTTCTCTCTGTCTTTCATCTCTCTCTCCTGCTCTTTTTCCCTTCGCTCTTTCTCCTTCATCTCACTCTCTTTTTGCTCCCTCTCCCTCTCTTTCTCCTTTTCCTTCTTTTCGCTTTCTCTCAACTCCTTCTCCCTGTATCTTTGTCTATCATCTCTCTCTCGGTCTCTCTATCTCTCTCTCACAATCTCCCTCTCTCTCTCTTTCTCCTTCTGCTCCCTTTCCTTCTCTTTCTCCTTTTCCCTTCTTTCTTTTTCTTTCAGCTCTTTCTCTTTTTGCTCCCTCTCCTTCAGCTGCCTCTCTTTCTGCTCCCTCTCTTTCTCCTTCAGCTGTTTCTCTCTCTTTCTGCTCCTCTCTTTCTGCTCCTCTATCTGCTCCTCTTTCTGCTTCCCTCATCTTTCTCCTTCAGCTGCCGTCTCTTTCTGCTCTCTATCATCTCTCTTTCAGCTGCCTTCTCGTTTCTGCTCCCGTCTCTTCTCCTGTCAGTGGGCCGGTCTCTTTCTGCTCCCTCTCTTTCTCCTTCAGCTGCCTCTCTTTCTGCTCCCTCTCTTTCTCCTTCAGCTGCCTCTCTTTCTGCTCTCTCTCTCTCTCTTTCAGCTCCCTCTCATTCTGCTCCCTCTCTTTCTGCTCCTTCTCCTTTTCTCTCTGGCTCCCTCTTTCATGTCCATTTCTCCTCTCCCTTCACCTCCCATACTCTCTTTCTCCAGTCCCCCCCTCTCAGCTCCCTCCGCTTCTCCTCCTCTCTTCAGCTTCCCATCTCTCTCCCTCTCCGCTCTTCTCTGCTCCCATCCCCTCCTCCAAGTCTCTACCTCTGCTGCTCTCTGCCGCTGCGTGTCCTCTCTCTGTCATCTCTCTCCACTCTGGGGGGAGTCTGACTGAGGGCAGGAGGTGTTGGTTTAGGGAGAGACTGGCGCCTGTCAAGAGACATTCAGAAGAGTCACAGGTTTAGCTAACTTTTTGGGGGCTGAAAGGTTCATTATATCAGGCCTGACATCCACTTGTTGTGATTTGGCTATGTACATAAAATAACATCAGTCGTTTATATTTCAAATAGTAAAAAAGCAACTCAATATCCATAGAACTTTCACTATGATTTTAAGTGTATTATAAATATACATAGAATATGTATATTAATTAGATTGTACGGGTATGGCCATTGGGAGTGACATACCTCAAAGTGAGACCAAGCCACTCTCGTCGCGCCAGGGTGGTGTGGGGAGGGCCCAGTGGAGGCTCGGACATAAGTGCCGCTTGTGTTTATTTACATTTCTAAGAACGTTCGGAGCAGGGGGCGAAGCGCTGTAAGGCGGCGGCGGGGGGTTTGGCCGTGTGGCTGGGGCGGGGGCCACACAACCCCCGGCCCGCTGGGGAGGGATTTTGTTGTGCATTTCCCGGCGAATAGTGACACCCAGAGTACTATATGGGACAAGAAAGAAGGTCTCTAACACACAACCACACACGCTCTAAGAAAACACAAATATCACTTTCAAATTCGAATAATAAAAGTGTCAGAATTCTTCTTTGTCTCAATTATCCTACTAGAATTGATACGATATATATACATATACCACCGTTAACCACCCCACATTCTATTTAATCTATAAGATGAATCCTAATATCTAATATAGTCTATATATACACGATCTATATATAGGATGCGTTTTTTTTCATACATACACCAAAAACTCTAATTACCAGCCTGAAACAGGGAAGCATACAAGGACTGGGTGGTCTAAAAAATCGGTGGACTATACATCTACTGGGCACAAAACTGTACCTTGTCACACCTTTGATGAACCTGGTGGGGGAGAGGCTCTGCTCAGCTAGGGCCTTCTGGACCCTCCAGATGGGGGGGGGTTCCCGGCCTGTCTGCAGGCATCGAACACACCCACACCAAAGTTTCGTTTGTTAGATGTTTAGCGTGTGGTGTGGGAGGTGGGGGGGACTTAAACAGAACAGCAGCTAAAACAAGACTTGTTTGACTTTACACCCAATTCACCAAAACCTGTGTTGCAGCCCCAGCGCACAATCACTCCCTTAACATGGCAAGCATTGGGGACAGTCCTGTCACAGGAAGAACACCCAGTCATCTTCATCAACAAGAAACAGACCCTATACGGAATGGCAATATATGGCCAAACAAAATTCGACGAGACCCTGGCCATCTATTAGGTGCTCGATGAGTCACGTCACTACCTCTTAGCATGTCATTTCCTGCTAATCAACCATGCCCTCCTGAAGTACAATGTAGAAGGTAATGGCAGAGAACACAAACACCAGAGTAACCTGATGGTTCCTGTCTCGCCGGGACAACCATGGCAACACAGCCTGTCCCGGATACACGCCCTCTGGTTCGGTCTTCTGGCTCGTAGGATTGGCGCCTCATTTGGAGGGGTGAGAGACTGTGACATGGGGTGATGTCAGTGCTACCCCAGAGCTCAGTCACGCACTCAGAAAGTACAAGGACCCAAGAGTGAAAGGATATGTCGGGCAGAGGTAGATGGGGCATGCCTGACCCCAATGACCCCTGATCACCCCTCTTATAACGGAGCATACCAGACGTCCATGAAGAGAACTGGCAAAAGGACAAACTATAAATTGTCGACACGGAAGAGAACCCCCAACTACCCAGGGACCACGAACCATCAGCAAACGGTATCCTGCAGCGTAATGTCTGATCGCTAGCTAGCCTCTCTGAGCCTCCCAATAAATCTGTCTCACCGAGACTGAGGCTTTTATGTTTAACCGCTGTGTTGTGTAACCCCATATTTCACTACAACCCTTACTGAAAAATATATTACATATCAGGTGATAATTCAGGGTAACTGTGAATGTACAGTGATGAACGCATCACCTATAACAATATTGAAATGAAACCTAACCCAATATAACCAGGAGCACCATGCTTGACTTAATAAGCCTGGCAGTTTGCTGCTCACCTTGAGTGTGCCTATGTCTTCAGTCCGGACCACAAATTCATCCCTCTCCCGAAAGATGCCCTCCCCACCACTCTCACTGTCCTCCTCCTCACTCTCGCCAGCAATGGCGGCGTTCGCTTGCTTCTTAGCAAGATGAAGCGAGGTGATCTGGGGGGTAGGTGCGTCCTCTGGGGTGGGGGGCGATGGTGGGCAGGAAGAAGGGGAAGAAGAAGAGGGCTGGGCAGTCTCTGGGTCCATGTCTGGGTCTTGGTCCTGGTCAGGGGGGGAGGAGGATGGAGGTGGTGTTGTGGAGGAGGAAGGGGGGAGGGCAGGCAGAGGTGAAGATGATGGCGAGGGAAGGATAGGTGGGGGGCTGAGGGGGGTTGGGGAGGAGGTAGCATGGTCTGGGTGGAGCTGTAGAGGGTGCAACCCTCCCTGGAGTTCCTGCACCTCTTCCTCGTGGTGCTGCGGGGGGAGAGGGGAGGGGAGGGAGAGTGGTGGGGGAGGGAGAGGGGAGGGAGAGGAAGAGGTGGGTGGGGAGAGGGACAGGGATGGAGGGGAGGGTGGTTCTGGGCCAAGGGGAGGTCCAGAGGGGGAGTCTGTGGATTGGGGAAAGCAAATGTTAGGCTACGAAGAGAGAAGGCTAGAGAAAAATATCAAACACACACAAACATGTCAATCACCTTCCACTTTAGGAGCATCTAGCATCGCAAAGTCTTGGTCTCTCTCTTCGTCGTCCTCCTCTTCGACGAGTCTCCTTTCCACGCTCTCCTCTTCCCCCTGCTCCGCCTCCATCTCTTGCTCTTCTTCCTCCTCCTCTTCCCTCTCTTCCCTCTCCATGGCCTCAGGTTGATTCTGCTCTGGGGATTCCATACAAGGCTGTGTGTCAGCTTGGGCTAGGAGCTGCATGTGCGTACGTTCATTTCCTTCGACCTCCACGTGGCTCACGTAGGTCTGGGCCTGTGCGGGCGACGTGGCTGGCATGGATGGGCTCACAGGCCGGGCTTGCGGACTGGACGGGGAAGGCGTTCGCAGGGGCGGAGCCGCAGCAATGGCGGCGACCAAAGAGTGGGGCGTGTCGTAAAGGGCGGAGATGGCCGAAGAGATGCTCTTCTGGAGGTCCTGGTTCTTGCTGACCGAGTCCTCCTCGTCAGACGAAAAAGAGGGCAGCGTCTCCAGGTTCCTCTTCAGTTCCTCATCCAGACGCTTGCAGGGGCTGGGGCAGTTGCCCAAGGCTAATCCCCCTTCTCCTTCCCCTTCCCCAAAAGCTGGTGGTGGAGCCAGAGGTGGTGGAGGAGGTGGGGACAGCGGGCGGATGCCACCCTTCAAAGAGATGGTGTCGGTGGACTGAGCCTCATCCACTGGGCTCAGGCCCTGGAGGCCTGACCCTGGTCCTCCAGATTGCTTCTTTCCTGTCTTGAGAAAGTCCAAGAAGGAGGCCATGAAGCCAGGCTTAAACTCTGTCTTGTCATCCGCCTGGAACATCATGGCATGAGGAGAGGAGAGGAGAAGAAAGCAAAAGAGTATACCGTAGAATATTGTAAATAAAATTAGGAAAAGGATAAGCATTTGCTTGTACTCAAATAATTGAATGGTTAACATAATCTATTAAAATTATAGTCATAGTATCAACAGATTTTGTAGTCTTCGTACAATTATCATTGTGAAGGTTGCAAACTTTCTGTTGACTTAAATTGAGGAAGTTTACTATAAGCAACAGCAGGGGGAGTCCAAGAGCAGCAAACTATAATTGAGTAACCGTGGCAACAGCTACCCTGGCAACAGCCTTCTCTTTCCTTTCCCCCTTTCTCTTCTTTTGTCAGTCAGAAAGGTCTGGCCGTCAATCACTGCTCAAGTCTCAATTTCGCCCTCTATTGGCATCCAACATGCACACACAAACCCTCCTCCAACCATTCTTAAAACAAAACATTAACAGGTTTTATCTTCTGTGCTCTACATGAACTTAACATTTTTATATGAAGATGATCAAATTTCACCAACGATTGGAAACGTGAATTCACAAATATCTTAGATTCAGACGCATATTGCGTCTACGGGTGTTCGCTGCACGACTGAAGAGACCTCTGAGTTATGACTTGCAAATATATGACTTATAAATTATAAATGAAAACTATGAGCTGGGTTGTGATGAGTTGCAGGATTCTGGAAACTTACTGAGCTGGACAGTTTCTGCATAGCGACCCAGGCTTCTGGTGTGATCTGATCCTCAATGTCTCTGTCCCATGTCATCTGTGGTAAAACATCCAAAAAAGACCGTTGAACACAAACTGCATTTTTTGGGGCGGGTGGGGGAAGGTTTTTTGTTTCTTAAACTACAACAATGCTGATTGTATGGTGTAGACCAAAAAAAAACACACAAGCATTGTCCATTTCAAGATATGACCAGTTCAATTAAATAATGACTGAAAAGGGTAAAAGGAGGTTGCCCTGTTCACATCACACAAGCCCATATTCTTATGTACCTGTATTGGAACAATATTCCTGTATTTATTTATGAAAGACCAAATTAAAGCCCCTGGAGTATTGCAACGGTTTAGGACTGAGTGCTTGGGCAGTGGTACAATTAAAGTGATCTGATATTTAAATGAACCTTTTCCATTTAGCATATTCAATCAGAGAATAGAAAGACAGCGAGGTGAGTGTGGAGATATAGAAGAGGAGGGGACATTTTTCCCTTTTCCTCTTTGCCCCCTCAGCCTGTGCAAATTGCACTCACAGTCCACACCTCATTTCACTGGGCACTTTCCTACATTCACATTCTCGCTGTTGCTGAGGCAACTACCTACCGCCATCTTACTTTTACTGCAACCAACTAGGAGAAATAAACAGATGGAAATCTGAACATCTACCTCAGACAAAAGACTGTCTCAAGCACCACTCAATACCTCCATGATAGACAAAGCAAAAAGGACATGTCAGGGAGCAACCATCAAGATTTCAGGGATGTCTTCGATATCCAGTGAAATAAAAAATAATAGAGAAAAATCATAAGAAAAAAAAGAAGTTATTATTCATATTTGGGTTTGTAAATTATAATATACTTCATCTACTACGTATTAAACAACTAATGTATCTTATAGGAAATAAACAGTAAGATTTTAGGAAAGGTGTTTCCTCAGAAATAACCCTTCAAAGTGTATATGGTACAGGATAGTGTGACATGGAAGGTGACCTGATGATATGTGAAAAGCAAGATGACACAACATGTAGTGCCATTTCAAAAGAATCAGCAATGAAATTAACATTAAATTGACCCTGATGGTATATTATTCAAAAGTAATAAAAACATGTAAACTATCTTTGCCAGACAAATAACATTATATATTAGAGGCAGAGAGTAATCTAAGACTCCCCATAGCAAAAACTGTAAGCAACTGTGAGTAGTATACTCAAATACTTGTACAATGGCTTGTACTTGTACAAGCCAATATTTCTTCAAAAAATATGAGTTGTCTGGACAAACAAAGAACAAAAATAAAATCAGAGTTTAAAACCCCCAAACCATATTTATATTGCCAATGTCAGATTATACCGGTGAAGCCTTCTAATACTGGCGACTGAACAAATATGTCTTGCAGACACTGATTGTATCAATTAGGCATATATAAAAATAACAATAAATAAAAGAATCTTACTGTAGTCTCAGAACATCCCACATTATACCCGGTTGCATCTCACCTCTTGGGCTTTCTGCTTGATCTTCTCTTGGGACCGATTCATGTCGCTTTTGTTCATGTCGATCCCAGCTGTCGGTCCAGGACTCAAGCCAAGGGATGGAGCGGAACCCACCGAACCGTCAGACAAAACCGGATCAGTGCTAGACAGAGAGTCTGTCCTCAACAAGGAATCTGAAGGAGGTATCGAGGGGATAGGAAGCTTTATCTGAAAGAGAGGTAAGGAAACGATTATGGGGATATGGGGTAGGGATATGTAAAGGTGGACTTCATTTTGATGGGTAAACGTGACTCGATGGGGGTCAATTGTCAATTAACGAAGCTGCTGTATTCCAATTTTTGCCATCTTTATTTCATGCTTTGCATTGTTGGAGTCAGCAATGAACCAAATATTACGCAGTAAGTTGACTTAATAGCAACACAATTTTTACATTTTTATGTGTGTTATGTTATTTATACATTTAAATGTGAAAAGTTAAATGTGAATGTCTTTCTATGTGAAAAAAATACAAAACCATGGGAACACACACAAATAAAGTAATGCATGGATTTTCCAAATTGTTCCATTTTCAGGAAAGCAATTACCTTTATAGGCCTAATGGGCTCTTGATGCTGGGGCTGTGGTTGTTGTTGTTGATGGTGCAGATGTTGCTGTTGGAGGTGTGAGTGCTGCTGCTGCTGTTGTTGTTGTTGTTGTTGTTGCTGCTGATGCTGGTGATGCTGTTGTTGGTGGTGGTGTTGGTGTGCGTGGTGCTGAAGATGTTGCTGTTGGTGGAACTGCTGATGTTGATGATGATGTTGTTGTTGTGGATGATGTTGTTGTTGGTACTGAAGGTTTGGTACTTTGTTCATGTCTCGGTGCATCTCTATCATCCCTTCATCTCTCCTACCGCGCCCCCTGCCCCGCCCTCGCCCCCTCCGACTTTCACCGCCTACTGCTCCCATCAGCCCCCTGCAGTATGAGGGCTCTGGGAGAGGCCGGATGCGCGGTCGCCCCCGCGGTCGCGGCGGACCTTCGCGTTTGGGTTTGGTTGGCTTTCTGCCCCTTTTCTTGGGACCATCGTGGGGAAGAAGCTGCGGAGGCGGGCCTAAGGAGGCGTATCCTGCATTGTGGCAGAAGTCCATGTCGCCCATCAATGGGCTGAGGCCATCTACGCCAGATGCAGCACCCTTCCTGCAGCTAGACACCAGGTCGGGAAGCAGGTCGGGGAGACGGCGACTGTTGAGGCGGATGTCGGCCGGCACGTTGGCCTTATCCTCATCATCCTCAAACTCGTACTCCTGAGCATAGTTCTTCTTGGCCTGGGGCTGCGGTTCACGGCGCTGCTTCAGGAGGTGGAAAGAGCTGGTCTTTAGCAGTTTCTTGGGTCGAGAAGAGCAGAAGATTGGAGAGGTTAGACCCCCTGCCCCTCCGCCTTGGCCTACTATCATCTTGTTGACAGAACCGTCCGCGGGAACTCCAGTTGGACCACCCATACCAAGGCCAGGGGTTTGAGACTGGATCAATCCAAGCTGTTCGGTGTTTACAGTGGAAGGTAGCTCGTGGGTCTTAAGAGTATCCAAGTCCAGGTGCATGGTCCCATTTCCAGCTTCTGACAGACCGTGGCAGTACTGGCCATACCCTTGGTCGCTATGGTGACCCATCATGTCATAACCACCTCCTCCACCAGCTGCCTTGATGGCTTCTAGGCCCTCTTGCCCCTGCCCACGGACTTGAGGGATGCCCTCCTGTACCCCGTGGCCTGCCCCAACCCCACCTGCACAGCTTGACTTGTATTCATCGGAGCAGAACATGTCTTCCATGCCTGGGAAGAATGATCGGTCTTCGTCCTGGAGGAGGGAATCCGGGAAACAGATAGAGGTGAGAGGCACAAACCTCTGCTGCTGTTGTTGAGCTTGGTTCTGGCCCCCTTTACCCACTGGGCTCACCGTGTCAAACTGGTGATCTTTCAGCTGCTCCAACTGGGATTGCGAGAGCTGAGCATCTTGGTCCCTTTGTTGAGGCTGCTGCTGCTGTTGGGCCCCCACATTTGGCGTTAACTGATGGGCATGTGGGTGGGCATGGGGATGTGGGAGCTGGTGGTGAGGGAGGGCTTGCTGTTGGTTGTGGGCATGGGAATGGGGATGAGCGTGGTGTGGGTTGAGGTGGTGCAGGTGAGAAGGCGCCGAAAGGCCCAAGTCTGGCTCAGAGAGAAAGTCGTGAAGCTCCGACGCCGTTTGCTGGGGATGGTGATGGGCTGGCAGCCTGTGCTGCTGCTGTCTGTGCCTATCACTGCCGCCCCCTTCCCCTCCCCCAACCCCAACTCCCACGCCTCTTTCCGAAGAACCACCACTGTCTCTACTGTTGGCCCGTGATAGGGAGCGCTCCAGCATGTCCAATGGGGAGACTGAGTTCTGGCTGGCTTGATCTCTAGGCTGGCCCCCCCGGCCATAATGGGCTTCCAAAGCCTGAGACTGGAGTTGGAGCTGCAGCTGAGAGGACTGGGACTGAGGGTGGGTGTCGACCCCGCCTGGCCCTGGCCCTCCAGATGAGCCCAGCAGAGCTTGCTGACTCATTGGGTGCTGCTGCTGCTGCTGAGGAGGAGCTTGCTGGGCGTCCATCTTGTTGCGGGTGGTATGGGACAGGACAGACTGGAGCATGTGTGCAGAGGGTGGCTGCTGAGGTTGGTCAGGAGAGGATTCCATCATTGAGAGGGAGGACTGTGTCTGCCGTGGTTGCTGCGGACCGTCTGGAGTCTTGCGCAGGTATGGTAATTCTGATGGATCCGGGGGCTTCTTCAGCTCCATGTGGGGGTGGCCATGGCCGTGGGCGTGTTGGTGAGTGTGTTGGGAGTGCTGGCCATGTTGGGCATGCTGTTGGTGTACAGTGTGATGGGGGTGTTGCATGTGTGGGTGTTGTGAGTAGGGGTCACCCCGCCCATAGTGTACCACTGATCCCAGCGAGTCATGCTGATGCGTGTGGGGGTGCTGGAGGGAGTCACTGCTTACGCGACCCGGACCTACGCCAGACAGCCCATGCTCGTTCTTTGATTGCTGCTGCTTCTTCATTGACTCCAGGTGGTTCTCCAGCCCGCCACCGCTGCCCCCGACACCTGCAGTTACAGGTACCGTGCTGTTGGTGGCACTGTTGGTGCGGATGACACTCTGGAGGTGATAGCGCTCTTCTGAGGCCTTGTTCATGTCATAGGCCAAACCTTTGCCGGAGTCTCTGGGCTGGGACATGGCCTGGGGAGGTTGCTGCTGCGGGGGCTGCTGCGTGTGGTGCTGGGAGGAATGGGGAGAACTCTGGGCGTGTAACAAGTGCTGAATCAGAAAATCGTCATCGTCGTCTTCGTCCTCGTCTTGGGAGCGCTCCATTCTCATCATGTCTGAATCTGGTTTCGGCTTGGGGGGAGTGGGGTGGTAGCTTTGCTGCTGGGGAGCCCGAGTATCTGGGTACCCTTGTGGTGAAGACAGGAAAGCAGGCGAAAGGACAGAGGAGAGGAATTTACTACCGCCCGGTCCCCCTGGGGACTGAGCAGGGCGGGCCGGGGCAGGGGAGTGTAGTCCAGGTCGAATTGTAGCAGAGTTGTTGGACGGTGAGGGGCTGGAGTCAGGCAGGTGATAGGAACCTCCACCCCCACTTCCTACACTGCTGGCTGCAGCTGCTGATCCTGCACCCCCACCTCCTGCCGTACCTCCGCTGACCCCTGATGTAGGGCCGTTTCCCGCTGACCCTCCAGCTCCTCCAGAGCCCAGGATCGCTGGGGAGTGTCCTTGACTTCCATAAACCAGGGAGGGACTGCCACCTCCTCCGAGGGAGGCCGGAAGTGAGCCATACCCTGAGTCCGTCCCATACACTACTTCAGCAGAGAAGGAGCGAGCCCCTGGCCCTAGGCCTCCATAACCCTTCGCAGAGCCTCCCGTTCCAGAGCTCAAGTCCTGGGCCTGAGGAGAGCTAAAGCCTCCATACGGCTGGGGGAGGTGTGAGGGAGGAGGCTGGTTGGGGGAGTAGGACTGTGGCTGAGGCTGCTGCTGGGGAGGGGTCTGGCCAGGGACGCCTGGATTAGATTTAATGGAAGCAACGGGGGAACCATAAACAGAGAGACAGGGCTTTGGTGTGGGCTGTTGGACAGGGGTTGAGGACACTGGAGGGGGTGGTGGTGGTGGGGGAGGAGGCGGCGGTGCAGACTGGGAAGGAGCCTGTTGTCTGGAAGGGGTAGACGAGGAGCTGGAGGCAGGGTTGGGGTTGGAGTTTGATGATGAGCTGGAAGTGGTGGAGGAGGTGGAGGATGCTGAGGGAGGGGTGTGAGGGGTCCGGGAAGAAGAAGACGCGGATCCTGAGGAGGAGTAGCCGCTACTGGAGCTTGAGCTTTTGCCCCCTTTGGATCCAGAGGAGGAGGCCGAGGAGGTGTAGGGGGTCTGGATGATGGGACGGTACGCCTGCTCAGCCCGGGATGAGGATTTGGCATCTGAGGACGGACTCTGGTCACCCAGAGGACTGCAAGACACTCCTCCATGCCTGTGATGTGCCATCTGTTGGTACCCAGTTGCCCCGCAGCTGAGGTAGTGCTGCAGGGGGTGTGGTGCTGAGGAGGAGAGCTGGGACTGGGCTGGGGAGGAGCGCTGGTAGTGCTTAATGACACTGTCCTGACGCGGGATAGCCCTCTCCTGTGGAGGCTGTGGTGGCGGGGCCGGCGCAGAGGAAAAGACAGAGGCATTGTACAGCTGAGATGACTGATCTTGAAGCTGAGAGGACAGCAAGTTGAACTGGGGAGGGGGCAGGTGACGACCGGAAGGGTTCGACGGGGCTTGGGGTGGGGGCCCTGTAGGGTCCTGAGTCCCTCTGTATGCAACACTTTGCGAAGAAAGCAGCCGATCAAAGCCTAAGCTGGACTGGGAGGATGTCTTTATATGCAGTAAGGGGTCATGGGGGGACAAAAGCCCGTTGGTGGTAGGGTTAAAAGTGGGTGTGTCCTGCAGGGAGAGAGATGGGGTGAAGGAGCGTCCGGAGAAAGAGGCCGGGTGCTGATAGGCAGACAGCGCTGATGAGGAGGGAAAGGAGCCAGATCCAGGGAGGGCACCAGAGATGAAAAGTTCAGCTGGGTTGGGTGTGTGCATCGCTGTGGGAAAACAAAAAGGGAATGACAAACAGTAGGTTGCAAGAAATTCCAAATATATTTACAGAATTGTTTTAATGTGCAATGTCAATTAACAATTGTTTAAGACCTTGATGTGTAATGTCTTATTTTTCGTCTGTCCTATGATGAAACAGATCGATATATTTTTTTTGCAGTGTAACTTAATATAACAATGTTAACAACACCAATTAACGATCGATTGAAATCCCCTCTACATCCCAATAAACACACACATACATACACACGCACCAGTTTGCCAGGAGGGTGTGCGGAACTGAGAAAGGAGAGAGGAGGCTGAGGGGGGGGGCTGTGGTGTCCGGGACTCCAGTGCAGAAATCAGGTTCATGACAGACGGGTCGGGGCCAGAGGCACCGGCGTGGTGTAGCCCTGCATCAAACAGTCCTGACAGTCCTGAGGAAGAAGGTGCCAGTATAGTCAACCATTACCACCATCATTGGGGAAGTCATGGCCTAATGGTTAGGGAGTTGGGCTTGTAACCTTCAAGTTGCTGGTTTGATTCTCGCACCGGCAGGAATTGAAGGTGGGGATTGTGAATAAACAGCACTCTCTCTGCCTTCGATACCATGACTGAGGTGCCCTTGAGCAAGGCACCGAACCCCCAATTGCTCCCCGGGCGCTGGAGCAATAGCTGCCCACTGCTCTGGGTGTATGTTCACTGTGTGTGCGTGCGGTTGCCCACTACTCACTGCTGTGTGTGCACTTGGATGGGTTAAATGCAGAGGTAAATTTCGAGTATGGGTAACCATACTTGACAATACGTCACTTCACTTCAAGTATGAGTAGGATTATTCAAGGAATGAGGTAGATGACTACTCTGAAACTCACACAGACACAGTTACAGCACCCCTGTACTGAATGATTGTACTTCAACCATGACTGACTGTGTGCATTGAATCAAATGTGACAATAAGTACAACAGAAAAAACACCTATTACTTGGTAAATATCATCATACCGTTCTTAGTCAAATGTCTATGTGATCATTTGAAAAAATGAACCAACACCATATCTACCATTAAAAAAAGATCAATGGTGTACAGTTCTAGGGAAGCATATGGAATCAAACAACAGTATCAATACCTTCTTTGACAAGCTATAAAAGATGGAGCCCCTCGTATTTCACAAATCCCTGAGGTAGTTGACCTTACCTAGACTCCGCCCAGCAGCTCCCCAAGCTCCACCCTGTCCAGAACCTCCTGGGTGGTGATTGGTTGCATAGCCCTGCAGAGGGTGGGGTGTACCATAAGCCTGGCGATGGATAAGCTCGGAGTCTGGATGGGAGGACCTGGAGCTCCCATACACCAGGCTGAAATAAATTAAGGAGAGAGGAAGAAGAAAATGTTTCATTTATTTAATAAATGGCTCCAGCACCTATGGATGAGGATCAGCTATATCCATATTTTTGACTCCAAGGTGTGCAGTTGCATCAGGTATATTTCTGTTCAGTTTATTAATAGAGAGAACTCATCAAATATCCATCATCCTGAGTCCATGGTGTGGCGTTCAGGCTAACACATGCCGGTACCAACAGAACAAATTGATTTGTATTGGCATACTGTTGGTTGGGTAATGAGTGACCAATTCTTTCCAAAATATGAAAATTCTTATTCAACTTCCACGAAAAGAATGTTCAAAATCAAATCCTTATCTCTATGATATGGTGCTCGAGTGTTCATACTGTTTTTCGAACAAGACAATGTCCTTTTTCACTGAAGGGGCTCCTTCCTACAAAACATACATACATACATACATACATACATACATACATACATACATACATACATACATACATACATACATTAAAACACACAATTTCCCCTGAAACTGAATCTAATTCAACCATTAATATACATAGGTATATTCATAAACTATAGTAATACATTCTGACATGTCTCTGAAGTCACCTGCACAGTTTTATGCCCCCAATTTCAAATAAATATGGCTGTGGTCAATTAGAAATCAACAAAAGCAACGCACTGGTTTTTGTGTCACCCAGGCCATTGTGATGGATTGCCTCTCTGTACACACAACAGTATGTTATTTCGTTGTAGAAACTCATCGCTATGTAAATTAGCTACAATATAGTCCCTTCCTGTACGTCGCATTTTTATTACATTTTCTGTAGGCTAATTGAGCCTCACATTCTATCCTTTAAAGTTGTTTAAGATCAACATTTAAAAGCATTATTTCTGCTGGTAATAAACATTGAATTTGAAAGTGTAATCAAACCTTATGGACTGTCTGGATGTATTATGTATGGAGTATCGTATCAGTATTGTTTCAGTATTAAGTATTGTAATAGTAAACTTAGTGTTGGTATGAAAGTCAAAATGTCGGTACTGAGACAAAACTACCCCCGCACATCTGACCCACAAATCTATGATATTCTTGCCAGCTAATTAAAGCTACAAGTTCTATATATACAACAATTGATGATTTATTTAATTGTATTTAAAATAATACTTTTAGAGCGTGTATAATGGTATTCAAGCTGCTTTTCCTATGCACTATATACTAACATCCAAGGGTACGCCTATTGGGTGAAAATAAAGAGATAATGTAGATTGGTGGGTCCATTGTTTATCCAACTACAGGCAAGCTTTCTAGCATTTCACATTCCCATCAGCAGTAGCAGACAGTCACACCCGGACAACAAAACCACAGACAAGACCGAGAGTGTTTTCATTGATAAAAGTGTGGTGAGCTGAGTGCGTATGTGACTCCTCTTCAGACACTGTGCTAAGTTTAGCCACAGCACTGCTAGCATATGTCACTCTGACTCAGACTTCAGACCGGCCACCACTGTGTGTGTGCGTGGGTGTATGTGTAATTGGTGTGTATGTAAAAACAGTATGTGTCCTCATATTTGAATATGTTTCCAGTACATGGTGGGGAAATATTTGGTGAGCTATAGCCATGGGAATTAACTGTATAAACGGACCTCAGCTGATGATTTATTTAGCGATCACCTTACTTCATATACACACACAGTTGTGGCTGGCCCAGCATCTCAAATTGCATAATTTCTTTTTCTTTTAGTATATTGCATCTGCCCTTATAAACTACGTACTGTTCCGCAAAAACAAACTTTTATACTTCTGCACGAATACTGATTGTTTTAAATGTACAAGACAGTATTATTGTAAACAATCTTGAGTGCCTAAGACCTCTGCACAGTAATATTTCTGCACAGCGCTTTACAGTACTGTACAGCACAGTAGCAGAAGATTTTTATACCTCGCAGAAACCATTATTGGTGCTGCATTTTTACCTGGAAGAGACCAAACAAACTGTGGGGCTGACCAGAGACGTGCATTTTGTCAGTGGACAAGCAGGAAACCTCTGCAGTTGTTTCTTTGTGTTGTTCAGTTGATACAATAAATTCCACTGTACAAAGACTTGTTGAGTCAGAAGTGCCTGTTAAGCACATAAGGTATGTTGTACAGCACAGAATCTCTTTTCCCTCGTCCTCCATCCTTTCTGCATCTTATTTTTCAAACAGTTATCTTGTTCCTCCCTTGTATCCGCTTACTAGATGTTGCCCAGCTTTTCTTCCTGTTCAGTCCATTCTACTCTTCCCATCTCTACTCCTCCTCCATAAAAACGCCCTCCTCATCAATACTACCACCAAGTAATCCTGTAACACTCATGGTGAAGAGAGCTTCAGTCCTTAAGACTGTGAACGAGCGACTGAAAGAGAAGGGGGTGGAGTCAATTGACCTTTCATTTAGATGGACTCACAATCAAGCACTGTTTATTTACAACTGGAATTTCTTTTTAAGCAGTTACTTTGATAAACGTCATAGATATTTTGCTGCTGTAACAGCAGAAATTGATACTGGTTAGACAAAAAGTGTTGTGGTAGCTACAATGACCCAAAAACACTGGAAAATTACCAATTTGGTGCTATTTTGCAATATTATCCAGCATTTTGTATTAAAGAATTATAAAATCAAAGTGCAAATGGTGTTGATTGACCACATGAGCATATTTCCTACTTTATTTGAAGAATTGATTTAACCAGTGCTCTTTCTTTTTTATCTTTCTTTTTTTAAGTTGTTCATTAGTGCTTCATGTATGTCGTGCAGGAATGCTGTCAATGTCTAGTCTTGATTTTCAGCTTGCCTTTTGCAGACGGTTGAGCATTGACAGTTTGAGAAACACAGTAGAGCTAATTCAAATAAGGATGCGACAATGGCAAGACCCAAATGAACAGTTCGATTTTCCAGTTTAAAAAAAAGCTTTCTCAACCCAGTGGGACGGGCAATAAAGACTACTCAGTAACTCAACCAGATGTAGGCCTTCACAAGTCCAAATAGGTACTAAGAAGGAAGACTACATTGGCAGAATTTTAGACTATGCCCATCACAATGCAAATCACTAGTGTGTGTTAGGAGCAAAAGGCCAGTTATGTTTACCAAATAAATACCTAATCCATCCTGTTCAGCTCTGAAACTAAATGTGATGGACATGAGATGAAGAGTAACTTATGCCAGAGTGGGGAAATGTAGACCAGTAAAACATGGTGGTGCTATGGTTATTGTTTGGAAATGGCTGACCTGGACCTAATTTATCTTCCTTGAAAAAGCAATTGCTGATGGCAAAAGCTGGTTGAATTCTAAAATGTACAAAAATGTTTAATATTTTCAGATACAACTAAATGTCAACAAACTCATTCGTGGAAACAATCATACAGCAAGATAAATGACCTCTAGCCAAGGTAGCCTGATATTGGAACCTAAATATAATTACATTTGTTAAAGTAGATAAATATATGAAAAAACAGAACAAATGGAAGACTCCAGCTCATTTAAAACAATGTTACTTTCTCTGCTAGATTGAAGACCTGAAGCTATATTTTTGTGCTACAGAGTTATGGAATTCCTGTCTATTTGGGTACCAAAAGAGCTTGGATACCAAATGCACTGTACTCAGTGAGCTGGGCCATGTGTTGGAATGCCCAATAAAACTCAAGTAAATTGTCTCTTGCACATAAGTCACTTACAAGTGAAGTCAATTATATCAGTTAGGGTTTTGGTTTGGGGGGGGGGCATTAGGATCGGACCAGTGAAGACGTGCTGTTCATAAATCTGAGTTGTGTAGGTTGTGTAGGCTTCGAGGTTTTTCGATTTTCTCTGTAAGCGTACTTTCACGGATGAATTTACAGTTTGATATATTTGACACCAGCTCACTTGGAATAAGAACATTTTTAACAGATACGTATTCTGAAATTCAAATATTGTTTCCAACGTGTTGGATATCACAAATATTTGCGTCAAAAATATTTTTTCACATCTGATTCAAAAGCACATCGGCTACTAAGCAGCAACAAAATTCATTTTGTGTGACACAGGGGCGTGGGTTGCAATATTATACCTGGACCACACCACTAAGCCTCTAGGCTTGGAGATGCCCTTGACTTTGAGCTTTAGCCATAAAACAACTGTCAAGTTGTTTGGGCTATTCCAACACAGATGATGTGACAACTGAGGGGAATATAGCTATTTCCAAATGGACAAATGGAATGTTATATTTCACCATGGCAGCATGCTTTGAGGCAAGCATGCCTCCGCAAAATGCAGCAAATGTATGCACATAGCGGATGCTACACATTTTCTGTGGTAAATAATTGGGGTTGAGAGATGGTGTATGAGTAAACTACACATTAGTGCAAATTTAAATTTAAACTCAAAAGTCAATATGTATGTTGGCCTACTGATTCATTTAATTGTACTGTAACGATAGACAAACCATTATAGGCTATATAAGAGTTGAGATTTTAATAAATGGTATGGTAAGCATTTGTTTCAATGTGTATCCTATATAGTAAGAAAATAACATTCAATGAGACTTCTATATGGTGCAAGATTGACAGGTTAGGGAGGGAAATAAATAATAATAATATATGTAAGATAACAATAGGGTGCCTTGCTGGCAGCAAGTACACCTTATCATGGGCACTCCATTACCAGAAGGCCTACAAACTCTATTACAACTATTTAAATAAAATAATATATATAATAAAAGCACACAATCCTGATTGAACAAACTGTGAGCTGTTTCTTTTGAATATGGGCTTTATTGCAAATTCAGTGAGGACTGCCTAGCTAAAAATTGCCCTCTCAATGCTTTATCAAGGACGTGAATTTCAAGTTCAAGCAACAAAGTAGCAAGGATAGCTCTAGTATGGTCCTCCAAGATTGATTTGGTTGTCAAGGCGACTAGTAACGTGCGTGGCCAGGTCGCCTTTCAACTGTAAGTAGGCCTATATACCGAGAGACTGGGGCATTTCAATGAACTACTATTTTAACTTGCTATAGGGTCTTAACAATAAGTAACACAAGTTCTGTCTATTTTGGTTGTTTCTTAAGATGCCACTGCCCAATGATAGAAGCTTGCGATACTCAGCGAGTATTAGCTTTCTACCAGTTTGCTCATCACATCATGGTTAGGCTATAGTAGCTATGCTAGCTAAGCTAGCTATTTATACCAAGCTACATGGCAGTACCAGCTATTAGCATAAATGATCTGGCATGGTTTGCTATGACTTTAATTAAACCCTAATTTGAAAACTCCCAATGTAAAATATGACATTCGTTTGATTCGATTCACATCTAACAGGCTGCCTTAGGTAGAGATTATCAGTGAATTGGCATCATCTTAATGTGTGTGTCTGCAGTACTAGAACAGTAACTGTTACCCAGTTTGTTGCTTTTGGATTAGCTAACGTAGCTGGCTGGTTCACTAGCATTGCTAGTGTGTTCTTAGCAATTATGGTTTCGCTGGCTAACGTTCGAGTGAAAATGCACACTGGACATAGCAACACAACACTATATGTGTTTTTATTCTTAATCTGGGTACTGAAGCTACCAAGCAATGTAGATCCTATTACCCTGACTTAGTAATTAAGATGTCAGTAGAACAATGATATTTAATTAATTACATTTGATAATTATTAATTCAACTATGCAGTTCATTAATTGTACTACCAGTACTAGTAACGATACTGTCAAGATTGCTAGTATGATAGCTAGCTACTGGGTTGCAGTCATATTTTGATCGCATTTTTTTAAAGCAATAATGCACAGATTATATTTATTATGACATATTGGCTATTTCGTATACTTAATACAAAAAGCGTCGTTCAAGTTTATTTCATTGGGTAATCGCTAGGTATAGATAAGACGCCGAACGGTTATACGACGAAAAAACCACCACTGCACCATACTTCGACTCGACTTTGCAGCACTAGAGCCATTGCATTTCTGAACAGTGAGTGAGCTAGACTAGTAGCTACTTACAGTAGCCACACAGCTGCCGACAGTAGCTAGCTTTCAACCATCACATTACCAAATGTATTTGATTTGTAGGATGTAGCTAGCGAATTAGCACCCGTCATTGTTTTGTAAATATTATACATTGCATAATGTATACGCATTGCTTAGTCTATTGACATTAAACAGCAATTGTCATTTAATCATTTCTTTGCAGCAGACAGGCTTTTTTATATTTTATTTTTTGATAATACGTTCGATAGCAAGCAGTATACTAAAACCCATCCCCCTCTTTTCGCCCTACTCCCCCCTCTTTTCTGTCTCAGTCTACCTTCAGTATCACGCATTAACTCTCAATCGCATTCCTTGCATTTTCAAGACACCCCTTCCTTGCTAATGCAATACAAATGGCTGTACCTGAGACTTCCAAACAATTGAGTGAGCAGACCTATGTATATGAATGCAGAGAGCGATAGAGGGAGCACGAATTGCAATGCCTCTATCGGCATGGGCATTGTTACAGCAAGCTAAGCATGTTTATGCATCCAGTGTATATGGCTGCACATGCAGGGGTACAAATGCTTACCTTGCCTTCGCCGATCTCTCGTAACTCCATCCTGTTCCAGCGCCCAAATCACCGAATCCAGTACCAGGATAATTTCTATCCATTAAAGAAAAGACGAGGGATGAAGATGGAGAGATTGTGAGGGGGAAGGGGAGGGAGGAGATGTCTTAAATTATCGTAGCCTACGCTATCACTCCCTGTGTCTTTTTTTCCTTTGCTCAGTGTCTGTTTATTTCTCCCGTTTCACGAGCAAGTCCTCGAGACTAGGACCAGCGCGGAGGGGGAGAGGAATGGAGGGGAGGAGGAGGGGGAGATGGAGGATACAGAGGGGAGGAGGGTGTATAGAAGAGAAGAGAGAGGGGTGGGGGGTCACACCAACCACCACCACAAAAATCCGGTTTCTTCCTTCCCTCCCTCTCCAGCCCCCTATATATTTCAATGTCTATTGTCTTCTCTGGCATAGCCAGCGGTTCTACTGATGCCAGCGCATGAACCAGTCTTTGAGCTGCACAAAATGTATGCTCACATTTCAAACCATCAGGATGTGCGACTGTGTGATAAACCATATAACATAATTTAATACAACCTTGTTCTCGTTGTCATTAAGAAAATATAATTCTACAAACTAATATGCACGGTGATTTTTTTGTTTCTAATAATGCCCAGATTAATATAGCCTACAGTTAAAACCAGTAAAATACAACGGCTGCTTTACAGGGCTGGTGTTTTGTTACTGGAGAAAGGCGATCAGGCGACGTGGGCAAATGTGTGGTTTACCGGCGATCTGAAATCTTAATCCCGGCCTTTCACATAAAGGCCTCGTTACAAGAGCTATTTTCGGTCATTTTGTTCAGAAGACGCCATTTTTGAGCGAATGACTGGGCTGGCTGGCTTACGCATTTGTGCACTCCCTCTTTCTCCTCACCCACACACACTCACTTTCTCTCCCTTCTTTGCGCGCACACACTCGCACACTCAATCCGACTACAACTCCTATTCTTGGTGTCTCAGTTTAGTTAGACCAATGAGCAGTTAAGATCGGGGCAATTTTAAACCATGGTGTGAATATGGAAATGATGTAGTCAGGTCTACTACCAGAATAAAAAAAGTGCATGGATTCCTCTCCACAAATAGCACCGCCGAGATATTGCAGCTGCATCCAGACAGTGACGAATGGTGTGATGCTGAATAAATGTTCGCAGCATGTTGCAAGCACATTTTTTTACATGCTGTGGGCCTATTTCTGCAGTCTCATTTGGAGACACATTGAATGTGTAAATACTAGCACAATATTGCTGGTCAGAAAAAATATACGACGTTTTTCATAATTTGCCTAAATCTGACGGTTTCATAATCTTTAAAAAATAATTTTCAAGATCACTTCACAACTATTGAAAGCAATGACGGTTCATTAACTAAGCAGAATCAAATTATGAATGACATTTTCAATAATTGTATTCATCTAATTTATATTGACAATGGCACATGAATACTATTAGGAAGTTTGAAACCTAAGATTTATTTTTAAAAGAATGAATATAAAAGTGGCAGAACACACTGTTAAAACAATTAGAAAACTGAATATTACAATTGACATACCCACAAAATATACAGGTTTATGTATTACTTTAACAATCCCGTCAGCTATCTTTCACAGTCAGTTGTCTAACTACACCTATTTCAATTTTTAAACCCCTATGCATCTTATATCTGAAAGAGATAAACAGCATATTTAAGAAGGCAGTACCTAAACCTTTACTTTTTAACAGACAAGATTATTCATATGGCATGAGCCTTGTCAATATTCTGACAATTAACCCATTGTAGGAGTCAATGTGACCATTTTGATTTGAGTATTTGTGGATTCATTCATCATCATACTTTCCAGCTCAATAACGTACACCTGACTTAGGAACTCAAAAGGTTCAAGGGTATTTTAGCTCCCCAATAAAACAATACATCCTGACTTCATTGATACTCGTGACACATTTGGATGTGTTTCCACTTCACTCATTAGCTTCATCAGGAGGTTCTGATGGCACCCCCCTGTGGAGAGGAAAAAAAGGACCAAGAATAAGTGTAGGGGAAATAAATAAAATAAAACATCCAAACTAGAAGGAGGGAGGGAGTCTCTCTCTCTCGCTCTCTCTGGAGAGGGACATCCTTGGATTGTTTGTTTGCCACATATTTACTCAGTCATTCTCACATACCCAGAATAAGGTGGAGGGGGGGCATCATGCTGGCCACTACGGTTCAAAGCTTCATTGTAGGATGGCAGTCCTGGTGCAATGATCCCTGATAGTGGCACCGTCTCTGGGGCCGAACGGCCATCTACAGCCAACCTCACTGGAGCGCTGAACCAACAGACAAAAAAAATAATATCAAAAGAAAAGCTAGAACTTAAAATGTTTCATTACACTGAATCTCCATCTTTAAGTGTCAGGTACACCGATGAACCAATCAAACAAATCTGTCTCCAAACTCACTCAGGGGCTTTTACCTGCCTGCTGTCCGCACATTCTTTCTCCTGGCTTTGTAACAGTAGATGCCCAAAACAATGGCGATGATAGCCGACACTACAATGGCCAGTATTCCTGCCACCAGAGCTGAAACATCAACTTTTGATGTAGAATCTACACAATAAAATTACAAACAAGGTATTTTATATTATTGTGTTCAATACAAACTCCCCAAAACATAAATGTATGTTCCGGTTAGTTCAGCGATATTTCTGAATACTCCTGTCTACTAAATGAATATACTATGTAAAATGACACAGGTTAACACGGTAATCAAATATGACCTTGACTGCTGACATATGAACTCCAGAATAAGTCCTGTAAAACAAAGAACAAGATCTTACATAAAGCATTAGATTTCCCTTCAGGCATCGGTCAATACATTCTCCTGGTACTCATTGCTCAGTTAAAAAATCTGAAATTTCTTTTTTTTCTTCTTTTCTGTTTCCCTCCTTGTTCCCTGATTCTCATCTCCACCTATGAAACTTTACACTAATCTGTGTTTCTTTGGGTGAGAGTAAAGGGAAAGACAGGAAAGACAGGAAAAAGTCACCAGGCTCAAACCCTCTCTCCATCATACCGTTGCTGTGGTGTCCTCAAACACCTCCCTGGCCTCCTCGTAGCTGCATATCTCCTCCTTACATTCCCTCTCCAGACTGTCTGGCACGATCAGCTCAAAGTCCCAGCTGTTGTAGAGCAGTGACCGTGACAGAAATGACAATGCTGACCTATCTCCTAAGAACACTGACCCCATCCATAGAAAGTGGTCAAGGAGAGAGGTGTACATAGTAGTTCTTAAAATCAGAATGGCCTTGAAGTTCGTTCAGGATGAATAAAGTCAATACAATTTAAATAGATAATCAAGAGGTAGACAGACGCAAATAAGACAAACTGACACACTAAAAAAGAGAACAAATTATAAGCAGCGAGGCATAAAGACGGTAGACTACATGGATTGCCGCAATGTGTAAAATGAATCAATTACTTGTTTAAAACAATCAGAGAGATGTTGGCTGCTTACCATCATTGTGGTTGTTGTAGATGACTCTGGCCCAAGCCAAATGGAGAAGCACAGCCATGCTTAGACATACCTCTGACAATGCAACCATTTTGAAAGCTGAAAAGCAATAACAACTATTCACATACCATGACCATGACGGTCTATAAACATCCTTGTTAATATACTGTGATTTCTCATCAGACTTTTCATCTTAACATCGTTTGTTCGTGTCGCCACCTTGTGTCCGAAATCATTTTACTCCATAAGATACATTTTGAAATGTTCATTAACAATATGTGTTCCATTTGGAATTCAACATTTTGTCACACTCTTACACGAATTTGTGAGAATTCTTTTCTATTCACAGAAAATGCAGTCATCGATCTGAAAAAAGGTAGATAATGTGGCTTTATTAGGCCTAATTTATGATAATTGATTTGGTATGCATGGCGTTGACAGAATGAGTTCAAACCCGCTTGAGCCACTTGATTCGGAAGGCCTAGACTATTTACTTTATAAGTGAATTAAGAGAACATCTCCGCTACTTCCTTACCTGGTGCGTTCGACTTCAATCCCAAAATTAATTTGATTTAGTAGCCCACTTGGTTGAATTCAGTACCACTTCAAGTAAGTATCAGATTCGTCCAAATAAATTCTTTACCTTTATAGAATAGACGGTCAATTTCTTCACTGGTAGTGGCTCGTAAAATAACCAAGACAATCACCTGTTTTCCCATCAACTTCCTTCCCAGGCTACAACGTCACACAACATTCCAGTTTGACAACATACGTGCTCACGGGGTGTGGGTAATAGGTAAGGGAGTTTCCTCAAACTTGACGAACGATTTCAGACAGTGCATGTTTACAGCCGTGTATTGTTCCGTTATTCTTAAACCCAATGTCAAATACCGGTAACAGATGTCCACACAGTTTTAAATTAAGTTTCATCATTCATTATGGTAGTATACAAAAAATCTTTGGTTTTTATTTCAATACAAAATACATTACTGGTGGAATACAGGGTGCAAGATAAATACAAATTCATAATGTAAGGCAGAGTGTCACCAAGTCATCTTATCTATTTAACAAATGAAAGCCTGGTAAGGATTACATTTCCGACGAAATCATTATTTTCAGCCCTTAAGCACAAACATTTAGTAAAGACCATCAATATCAAGGACTGCTTTGTACCAAAAATGTGAGTGCTTCAGATGATTAATTTGGATATTGTCACCACCTAGTAATAATTTCAGTTTTCATATGCATTTATTTAAAATTAATTTGATTCGGTGAAGCATAATTGGTATCTGTGTGTGCCCAAAATATTGCAAGCAACATTCAAAACTGAATTGTTAACTTATAAAGGCTTACAATACTACATGCATAGACAAATGTACCTGGACAAACTTTACCCCCCCCCCCCCCCCCCCACACACACACACACACACACACACACACACAAAATGAACAGCACTTTAGTGTCAAACTACTTCTACCTACCAGTCCATCTCTTGTGCAAACATATAACATTATGTGGTCATGAATACTTAACTGCTTAATAAAAAAAAGGTACCAGTGCTATAAACACTTACCAGCTCTCAAGTCTCTCAATGTAAAACAGAATCAGAATGAATTCTTAACTTTTAGTCCCCATTTGTGCAATCAGCGTCTACATCGTACTTTAAAATCCTGAACTAATCACAAAGACGACTGTTGTTGGTTCAATTACCTTAAGTCACCTTCTTGCGCCTTTCCTCCCAAACCCCTACCCACCTGTTGTCTCTTTTCTCATCCTGCCCTCCCCTTTAAAAAAGAGAAGTCTGGGGACATTGGTGTTAGATGTGCCATTGCGCTGATCCAATTATTTCAAATCAACTCAAGCGTCACGGCAGGACTGTCTAACTGAAATGACACAGTGCAATCAACTATCCACTCATACAAATGTAATTTCCTTTTACAACCTTTTTATAGACATGACAGAATGGCAAATAAAAAATACCATACAAAGAAGAAAAAATAGGAAAATGGTACAGAATCACTTTGAAAACGTTACACTCTACCAAATTCTTGCCACTTCTTTAAGCAACCCCAACACTAAACCACACCCCCTAGCATTACACACATCACATGCAAACACATACACTCTTTTTCTACTTATCTTCACCATAACATATCGCCACTCTCCATTCAGGTAAGCAGGACAGACTCATACGCACATCAGGGATGAATCATGGGTTTTGGTCTCTATGGCAACAATGCTGCAAAAAAAAGGGTTGGGGGCATTTAAAGTAGGGTGCAGGGGCAGCCTCTGTTATTCTGTTTTCCTGTGTGGTTGGCTGGGAGAGGAGGGCTTTCAGTCTCCTGAAATTTCCTGTGTGGGGGGAGAGATAGGAAGGTTGTTTACATGTGGTGCATAACAGTGTTTGAGACAGGTACAGTGTAGATAGGAAAGAAAATGCATAATTTAAAAAAGGTTTATTTAAATATAAACAGTGTCTTGTACATGGCACCGACTAGCCTGTTATCTTGCTTTTGTGTACAAATAACAAGTTACTCATCCCATATCAGATGATACCTTATAGCTCGCACAACCTCCAGGAAGGCCTCATCCACATTGTAGCGGTTCTTGGCAGAAGCCTCCATATAGTGGATGCGGTTCTCTCTTGCAAACCCCTGAGCGTCTTCTCTCGAGATCTGGGTTAACGTAAGCGCAGACACGTCAACTGAGGAAACTTAGTAGCATTAACAATCACCCACTAGTGATTTGGGAGGCAGCTTAAGGATGCTTGTTTGAGAAGTCAAACAAACGAACACGATCAGAAAACTATCCTATTACTTGTGAATTGTCAAGTATACACTTTAAATGAATGTCTGTTAGATCCAGCCATAAACTGCCGATTGAGTAATGATAAATGCCTTTATATATATGTCATCGATTTGTTGTGAAGGCACATCCAAGTGGCATCCCCACAGTCTATACAGTCGTTCTCTGCCCCTTCCTCTTCATACGCACTGATCCTGGCCTCAACCCTGGTGCTGCCTTCGGGTCACTGTGACCCACCATTGTGGTACAAAATGTGAATCACAATGACCCTAAGGCAGTACAATGGTTAAAAAATAAAGCCTAGTACGCAACACATATGCTGTCCATATTCACCAATCTGACCCTAGGCCCTTCTGTACACACAGGAATGAGACTTAAAGATGGGGCTTTGTCAAACCTTTGGTTTAGACACACCTTGAACAACAAACTTTCACTTACCTTTTTGTAACGAGAAATCAGTATGAAACAAAGAATCACTCCTATAATGAAGAACTAAGAACTGTCAGCGACTGGGACTCATAAATGATAATAAATTTACACTTGTTTCCGAACACTGGGCTTTTAAACAGTATTTCATGGGAAACGTATTTACAATTTCACCAATCCGTCTTCACCCCCTAAAATTGTGAGCAAATGTACCAAATGTAGAGCTATATGATCCTTAAATCAAACTGAAAAGAGAAGGGCAACTTACCACTCTCTGCTGGTCCAGGTCTGCCTTGTTACCGACCAGAACCATGGGGAAGTCATCCCGGTCTTTAACACGCAATATTTGGGTGTGGAACTTATGGATCTCATTATAACTGTGGGAAAAGGGAGTAAGGAAATGATCTGATCTTAATTTGAAAATGCATTGCGCCTCAGTACAACTGATTGAATGGTAAATTGGAGTTGTAATAACACCCTGTCTGGCAATCAGTGAGCCTCACTGCATCTACTCACACATTAGATAAGTGCATTTCCTTATCTCTGTTTTGGCTGTGCTGTTAGATCGAAGGCTACAGTTTTTGTGTGGACCTAGCCATTGGTAATTTTGTATTTGTTTTACTGTCATGGTCCTTGGTCCTCCGCTTCTTATCCGTGATTTCCATGTACTTTCTATACGCACCATGTGCAAGTCACTTTGGATGAAAGCATTTTCTAAATACTTTTTTTTTAAAACACTTATCATGTGTGCACACACATTTATCACGCTCACCTGCCACTGTCATTTAGAGCAAACACCAACAAGAAACCCTCTCCTGAGCGCATGTACTGCTCCCGCATAGCTCCGAACTCCTCCTGGCCAGCTGTGTCTAAGACTAACACAGACACAAATGGTTAAGCACACTTCACACGGATCATTCCGGGCTGGACACAATACCAAACGACACAATTACATACTGCCACCAGTGAGTCAACACGACAGCAGGCGGGCTGGAGCCAGTTTAACAGTTGACATGAGTCGACCTCACTTTCTTGTCCAATACTAAATGGGTCAAGTTAAACTAAGAAAGAGGGTTCACCTCCATGTGCTTCAAATTCAGGGGGATGGTTCTGGGCAGTGACTGGTTGAGGTAACTAGCAGTGTGTATACTCTGTCTCCATAGGACAAAATGTGCAACATTTGTACTATACTACTATAGTATTGTTCTGAAAACAACACAAGCCTGTCAGTGACATGTTAACTGTGTCCATCTCTGCATACAGTATCTGTGACATTTGATAACGGAGCAGCTGCAACCACAGACAAAACATTGTTCTGTTGGAAAGGGATGACCAAAGACATTCGGGTGAAGACAGAACTAGGTTTTAAACTCGGCAACACGCAATATGAATGGGTTTCTGTGTGTGCAACCCTCCTCTTTTAGCTTGCTATGTGCCATTAACATCCAACTAGATGACACGCCATTTTAGGCTCACTCTTAAGACAACACCTTGGCTTAACGCATCAACATTTGCCAAATGCAAGTCATAACAGAGCAGAGGGAGATGAATCATTCGGACTCAGCTCTTTTTGTTGGCTTTGCAAACCAGCGCCATTCAACCCTCCTTTTTAGTATCAGAGATCAGCACAAAATGTGGAATACGTAGCAATACTTACTGTCTAATCTTGTTTCTTTCCCATCCACTGTACAGATTTTTGTGTAGGAGTCTTCAATGGTAGGGTCATAGTCCGACACAAAGTATGACTATGGGAGAGATTGAAAGTCTACAGTTAAAGAATTGTGTAGCCCCGAGCGATTCATTTTTTCCTACTACCTACCTTAACACAATATGCTCCTAAATTCAACGTGGATCTATACCATTTATATCCTATTAGTGTGCATTTGATGTAGATAATCAAATATGGACTCAATGCGTCAAATAACCAAGTACATTGAGTTCCCAGGTTATTTCACCACCGAGGTTATTTTTTTAATGGAAACATTGTAACACTCACCTGGATAAATTGTATAGTTAAAGCGCTTTTACCCACACCGCCTCCGCCCACGACAACGAGTTTGAATCTTTCCTCTTCTGCAAACATGGCTACTTAACTCTGTGGTTTGACTTCTTTTGTTCTTTTGGGGAAAAAACACCGACTGTAGCCTACAGGTTGATAAAGTCTGGGTAGAAATGCTTATAAACCCCGTCTTGAACAAAGCTTACAAAGTAGAATGCTAAAGGGTAAAAGAGGAAACCTAGTATATATTTCAAGTACAAATGACCTGAACGGATGTATTATAGATTAGGATATTCCACAACATCTATAAAACTACGCATATTAAATCTAACACAAAAAGAATGTTCTGGGAACGTTTCAAAAAACTTCGTCAGAACACTTGGCCCTGTAAAGCCTAACTCTAAAAACAAAGTATCCAATCCTCAGATGAATTTGTAGACTGAATGACTGCTTCCTCTTATAGATTGTCTACACAAATAAGGAAAGTCGACAGAGGTTACATGTTAAAATAATTCTCATACTTTAGTCCGAAGGAAACCGCCTTCCGCACCCGCCTTGAGTAAATTAGGCTACCGATGCCAACTTTTATGACTCGATTAAAGGTTGATAGACCGTCAAAGCACCAGCAAAGCTTTTCTCTTACTTTCGACGCTCATTATTATATCAGGATTCTCCTTCAAAGCAATAGGTGAAACCATAACCCGACTATCCGAAGCGACTAGTGGATCTTGGCGATTTCATTTTTCCTTGGTGAATACTTTTTCTCTCCCCCTCAAAGCAAGTTTTTTCTAAACCCAAGGTTTCTCGAAATCTCATGCGTATGACCCGGTGGGCGTGTCTGATTCTACCGTTTCCTTTTGTAAATTCAGTCGAGTCTATTTTCAATGCTATGATGCTAAAGAGGAAGTATCACACAGAGATAACTTTTTGGTTGGTTAAAATTAATTACACCAATTTAACGTCTTATGAATTGTTTTTTTTTCTCATTGTTTAGGCTGACTCCGGTAAAAAAATAAAAATAAAAAAAAGATCCTACTTTTAACAACCTCCAGATGTTTACTTCCTTAAAGGCGGGGTAGACAAGTTGCGCAAAAAGCCAGACATTTTTTGCTTCTTTTTGGCATGATTCAAACCAAATATTCCACCTTATCCCTTCAAAGCCACTCCCACAAAACTACAGTAAGAAGCACTGAGTATAGAGGCAGAGTGTGCGCAGATAGGTAGGTAGACAGACAGGTAGCCCGTCCAGTCAATTGTCAGGGTACACCTTGATTGATCGTGTTTGATAGAGCAATACGACGCCCACATATGAATTATTGCATAGTACCATTAAACCTTTAGATACATTGGTTGATATAAAGACGTAAAACTTCTTTTGGCAAATATGATCATTCCTTCTCAACATGGTTGCCTACTCTGCCTTTAATTGGCAATAATGCCCGTTGTTGCTGGGTTTGAAGTCTACACGGATGTCTGATAGGCCTACTCCTGTTGCGTTTTTAGCCTGTCACATTCAAATGCACAAGGGAAGAGTGGAACATGAGAATATCTGTTGGTAAACTACTTTAGAAAGTTTAGAAAAACATATTAAATATATATCGGCTACCCACATATAACTCAGCTATAACTCACCTTCTCTACCGGTGAAGTAATTCGAGCTGCAATCTCCACCTTTTGTTTTGTCATTTATATTTTTGGATGATGGAATCTAATCAGATGTGCCAAAATATTTGTATTTTGAGTGTGTAAAATACTTAAAATGCATGATCAAATATGACATTTTCCTCCATGGGGAATATTGAGCTATGTTTCTAGTATACTACTATAGTATAGTTCTGAAAGCAATACAAACCTGTCAGTCAAAAACTTTAGACAAATATTTAAATGACCAGGCTTAATAGAACTACTGTATACCACCAATAACAGTTTTTGGCTAGGTTCAAGGAAATAACGTCACACATCCTGGGTTCAGCAGGCTCCCTATAAACTGTTTGTTTTCCTGTAAGAACAGCAGTTCCTTTTGTGCCCAATTATAGATTATAATAATTCAACCAAGCCTATGGGCTTTTTTTTAGAAATGGTGGCCTGTTCATTGCTATGGAAAGTGGTCAGTGGTGTAATGAGGCAAGCAAGAGTGAGAAATGGACCACACCATCTTTCAACTTCTGTCTCATCCAGGTCCTGCTCAGAACAGTGGCTCAACATGCTCTTTGCTTCAAGGCTCGTGCACGCCAGATATGCATGTCATTGTTTCCGGCAGCCAGTCGTAAATATGTAAATTAATGATTTGCATTAGTAACCTGAAAACTAGCAGAGTGAGGTACAAGGTTGATCAAGAAGCAGATTCATCATGTTATTCGAAAATCAATGGTATCAGATGTTTAGCAGGCTACTCCTTTCACTTAGTTTTTAGAAACTACTGCACAGTGCCTGTGAAGCAGTCAGTGATCAAGATGTCAGTCACATTGATTAGACACACACATATTCCACACACACACATTATAGATAGATAGGGCAGCTGGTGATGAAAGTTCTCCTCAGTGGTTTTATTTCCTATATCTCAGATCACAATTGAAATTCTCTGTCATCTCTGAAGTACTTGTTCAACCTCCACATCTTTTCTAGTTAAATTGCCAATGCTGTGGTACCCTACATTCAAGCAAATGATTATCATTTGCTTTTTCCTACCTTATAAATACGTGTTTATGTTGATCAAAATGTACTATATTGGTTATCTGTTAAATTGTCTTACCACCAAAAGTATCTAAACATTTAGTTCAAAACAGAAGTCATTACATGTGTAATGCTTGAACCTTTTTTGCTGCTAATGCTAAAATAATACTTCACACATCCTCTAGTCATAAACTAATACCCCAGTTGAATCACAAGTTTATATGAAGGCTAAGCTTAAATCCCATGCTACTCAGCTTGAAGCAGAGGCCTCAGGAAAGCAAAGGTTGTCAGATTTCGGCACATTGAAACTAAAAGGCCACAATAACTGCCATACCAAAGATTGCCCACCATTCTGTTTCAGATCTGAATTGGCTAAAACTCACTCCACAAGTATCTATGCAGATCAACTACGCCATTAAATGTTTTTCATGGTTACAGTAAGAGATGTTTCCATCACCCCATGGGAACAATCACCACGTCTAAAAATTGGTACACGTTGCCTCAAGAACTGTGTGTCAGTAAATCAAGTGTCATTAAAACGGATGTTTTTTTACAGGCTTTGAGAAGGAATCACTCCAAAAGAACCAGCATCATTTCACATTATGTCAAAGGATGACTGAATTACATTTGTTTTTAACTTGAAATTTGACAGTGCTACACATACGAGAAACTGGTTCATTTTTCTATAGAAACTAAGTACTGAAATAGTCTGCTCTGTGAATAACTCACTTGGTTAAGACATTGCACCAGTGGGTTAGGGGTGAAAGGTCAAATCTAGCCACAGCTATTCTTTTTAGTTTCTGACAGACATGTTTTCAGGATTACTCCATTAAGAAGGTAAAACCCCAAACCTCTACTCTTAGAATCTTTTAATAATTTGTCATTTTCAGAAATCTGCATGGTTTTGTTGCACTTATATTTGTTCGTATTTTCAAATGATAAATTACTCGTATTGTAAATAGATTTTCTAACACAGTATGTAGCATGTTATTTACAAGGATCAAGGATTTGAAACAAGATACTTTTGAATGCATTTGTGCCTGTCTTTGAAGGTGGCAATTGAAATATGTTTAGCCATTAGCCGTAGTAGCCCAGTCATTGTGTATTAGGAAAGTATCATTAGTATCGGTCTTGAATTACAACTGAATGAATGATCTGAGACTGAAATTAAAATTGAAAATAAATAATAATACAGAGCCTGAAGAGTAAAATATGTCATCTTTAATGAACACCGTGATGTCATTACAAGCCATAAAATACCATCGTCAAAATATCAATTATATAAATAGGAACAATAAACGTACACTTCATCTGTGTCAGTCAAATTGGAATCAGGGTAATCAAGCCTTTATGTACAGTGGTAGAGATCAGATACCTCACAGATTTATAACACATATAGTGCTTTCAAAAGTAAATAAATAGACAAAAGCTTTTCATCAGAGCTCTGTGACATAAATTGCACATGCATTTCAGTTCCTCAAACACACAAACGAGGATTCAATTTCCCTACACGCTACACATTTTACATCCTCTATCAATTCCACATTTTTTCATTAACGGTTCTCTAAAACACAGTAGATACTGTCCAATGCATCCTCTAATAACCCCCACCCCCCTCCGTCTTTTGCAGTGGTGCCTTCCCCATGTCAGCATCTGTATGGCAAAGTGGCTTGCCCCACTTTAATACGGGGGCCCAGCAGCACCCCGAGCAGCATTCTCTCCCCCCAGCCCAAGAGCTTGTTTACAGTAAGGCTCAGAGGTGACAGAAGACTTTGGTCTGTGTCCACGCCTTCCTGAGCCTCCACAGCAGACGCAACTATCTTTTTTTCTGGCGGCATCTGCTGGCGGACTATGGTTGTGTGCTGACTCTTAACTGAACTGTGTCGACTCTCTGCGTGGCCCTTGTTGTGGCCCCTCCCTTGGTTTAGAGCAATGTTAGGCTTTCTCTTCTCCACACTCTGAGGGTGTCTAGGCTGGTCTTGTCCCAAAGCCTGACCCTCCCTCTCTGCTTTCATTGTGTTCTGGGAAGAGCTACTATTATGTCTGGCTGCCTTTGAGCGAGAAATACTTGGCTCCCTTAGCTTTTCGTCTGACTGCACTGAGGAGTTGACCCCAACTGAGGCCTTTCTGCTACGTCTCTTCATGCCAATAGCCGATCCGTTGTCACGCTTGTTGATGGCATTAGAGGTGCTGGTGAGTGCAGTGTGGTGGGTGATAGCAAGGTTTTCATTGATGCTCTTTGGAGTCGTTTCGTGATGACTTGGTGGCATTGCAGAGACAGGTGACAAGGAGAGTGTGAGACTCTTGCGCTTCTCGGCCAGGGATGCAAAGCTGGATGGGATTTGTTGTTGAGTGGGCTTCAATAATGATTTCTCTTGTTCATTAGGGCTTGGCGTCGAAGCTTCACATGGGACCTGGCCTTCCATTTGGTTTTGGTTGAGTGTGAGAGTCCTGAGTTTGCTAGAAAGTGATAAAGTCAGTTGTGATGTGCTCCTTTGCTCTGGCTGTTTTTGGTTTCCAGATGAATTTGGAACTGAATACTCATCTACATTTGAAAATCTCTGCTCTGTCTTTTCTGGGAGGTGATTTGAATTCTCACTGTATACTTTGACTACCTCACTAAAGTCCTTGGTAACATAGCTTTTGTCCTGGAAATGTACGCTCTTATTGGCTGACAAAGGGCCAGTGGAAGTGCATTTGATGTTTTCATTGGAGGACTGCAAACACACGTCCACAGATTTGACTGACTGGATGATAGAGTTTTCGTTTGTGGCTTTTTGAGTGAGAGTGCCCTGGAAGTGCTGCAGCTGGCCCAGGAAGTTGAAGTTGGGTGAAATTGAGGGCCTGCGCTCTTTCACAAACCTGAAGGCGGGAGAAGGAGGCAAAAACATGTTTATGGAGATTCCACAAATGAAGTAGGATAAAAATCCCAATGTTATGAGTCTATGTACATCTTGTACTGTAAGTGGATAGATTAAGAATGTGTGGAAGGACAGTAACTGCTTAGATCTATTACACACCTATAGGCATGGTCAAGGTCCAATCCCATATGATACATTATGTAGGCCACAGCCAGGGCAGGTGAGCGGGAGATTCCTGCAGCACAATGGATCAGCACAGAGCCCCCAGCAGACATGGCCCCATCTGAGAGAGAGGGAGTGAGAGAGGGGGAGAGGGGTGGGGGAATGAAGAGATTAGATAGCTCCCAGTTTCAAAATAATCATCACTGCTGGCTCAACTGTGAGCATGCAGGCATGGTTCTCTTGCTGGCTGCAACAACCGCGTGCTTTGTCTTCGAAGCTGCAGCCATGTAATAGTGAAACTATACTTTTTGAATTCTCACCAATAAAGAGAAGTGCCTCTGGGATCCAGGGTAGCAGGTCATCCCGGAGGGAGTCGTCAATGGGGATGCGAAGGTACTGAGAGCAAGGCAGGAACGTGGGCTGTGGGCTGCAGCGGCTCACACTAAGCACATAAGAAATCCCACGAGCAGTGAGGCAATCCTGAGTCAAACAAGGAGAGGGGAAAGAGAGAGAGTTTGGGACTATGTTATGACAATATCTATGGTAAAGTAAGGGTTTTTCGACAATAAAGATTATGGAGTTTAATATGTTAGTGATTTCATATACACCTCCAGTAGTATTTATATATGCATGTGCACACTGGAGATTGATATAAGAATAATGTAATTGTAAAAAAAAAGGATAATAAAACTATACCTGTGTAACATCAGTTTCTGCACCTAGATATAGATGCGGTAGAATAAGAGACAGCAGCGGCCGCTCGTTGTCTCTCTCTTTGTAGAACACCATCTCGGTCCTTCAGACTACGTAATCCGGACTAGAGTTTCTAAACATCAAGAGAAATGCAATGATAGACACATATATCGACACTTTTCCGCATATGCATCAAATAACTATACGAAAGAAAACATTTGAAGCATTATTTTGGTAGCATTTTTTTCTCCAAAATAAACATAATATTCTTTCGATATGCTACATTGCGGGTCTATTTCGCTGCATTCAGTTTGGCTACACACATTCTGAACATGCATTTGGAGCACAAATATTATGATCATAAAAGCACACTTCATGAGAACTATGCACGTTATGCAGCTCTGGTACTTACTGTAAAAAAAATGAGAGCACGACAGCAAATGTCTCACGAATCAATTTGTCGACCACTGGAATCAACCCGAAAAGAGCTCAAAGCACGCGAAAAAGGTCCTTAGAATAAATAACCTAAACAACTAATGAATCTAGTCAGTATGCTTAGCCAGTTTGTAGTCCTTTCCCCTTGCTTGTCCTGACTGCGACTGTTAGATTACTTGATGTCGTTCGCCTGTACCTGAGCGAGGGGGGAAAAGGATGAGGTCATGCTGTTTCTACAGACTAAGAATAGTGCGGTTGTGTGTGATGTCATCTTCAACCAATCGGTGCCCTTGTTGCAATCTGAAGCGCGCGCGCGCACACGCTGGATTTGTTCACCATCATCAGTTCACCAGAGGACTTCGCATTTTATTGTGATGAATCGTACCTTTTGATTGAACGCTGTTTGTCCTGACACTATTGTTGCAGAAGCGTTTAGAGTGAAAAACGCAGCTACAAGACTATCACGTGACAAAAGTCGCTAGGAAAAAAACGAATCTTGACTATCTTATTTTGCATGCTTCATGCGTCTGTGGTTTTGAAGTAAACATCATACATATTTGAAGACGTTGACTTCATTGCACTATTTTTGTGTAATGAGATGATTCGCAGTATACTTCAATTGTCATGGCTTTGCTTTTGTAAATGATGAAAAAAACATATCCTTACATCATTGCTGCTATTTAAGCACAATCCATTATTAATTTAACTTCTGGTTGATTGTTGTGCATTTACATTAAGCACGAGTGCTGATTTTCACCGTGGTTATCTGCAATAAATTTGCGATGTTTAAAGCAAAGTTTTACATGTGTGTCCTGCAGAACCAATTTGTCGAATTGGTGGGTCAAGATAGGTTACTCCTTCCTCAGCAAGTCTCATCCTTCTCTACCTTGGCGAAGAAAGATTTGATGGGAACTGTAGTTGTCAAGATCTGCGTCCTAAATGGTGAACAAGAGCGAGTGAAACTGTTGTTGCTGCGGCCAAATATGTAACCCGTGACTAGTTTGACCTCTGACACATACATTTTCTAAACTCATCTTGTTATTGACCAATTGTATTCTCCCCCACCCCACATCAAGTTACATCCTTCTCATCTATACTGAGGAAACCCATTTAATAAACAACTGAATGTTTCAGATAATATGCACATTTTAAATAATTCAAGGTTATTAGTAAATTTACTATTACAAAAGTTTATAGCAGTCCTGAAGTATCACTCTAAAGATATTTGTATTTTACTTTCTCGCTCACTCACCTCACTGCACAACACACAGAAAGGCAAGACACAGTGGTTAGAGTATATGGCATAGTTTTACTTTCACATTTTTCAGTACAGAGTAAATCTTAATCTAACACAGGTATCTGACAGGTTTAACACCAATACACAGGGCTGCATTAGCTAGCGGATACTGCATAGACGGACACGCACGCACACACAGTGACAAATTATGGGGGTTTTCACTACAATGGTCAAAGTCCCACTAGCAAGGGCTGTACAGTGAGAAAGTATAAGTGACACCAGTTAACCTGGTATGACTAGGTTTCATAAGTCTCAACGGTACTTTACATGTATTCTATGTGGCTACATCAACACTCGTGCACACACACTTAAGATGCCCACCCGAAATCCTATATCAAGAATCCTGGTATTTGAGATTGACAGTTGGCTGTCCTCACTGGTCTTTGTGCGCTCCTCTATCTCTGGACATAGTGTGTGACGTAGTGGGCGGGTGGCAATTGCCATCTGTTTCAAACCTGTTTGAAATGTGCATCCACGCAAAGAAGGGCCGTGGTGGGTGTGTGTGTGTTGATGGATGTTTGAGGATCAGCTGTTTCTCCCAATGAATCTCCCACAGGACGAGTGTTTGTGTGTGCAGGTTCAGAGATCGTGTTCTAAAGAACTCCCCTGCTTCTCAGTCGTCTGACCTAACCCTGTGTCTCTCCTGAGCACAACAATAAAACGCAAAACCAAAGTGAAAGAACACAACCATTAGTCGCAGCACTCTTCATGTGCCGACGTGAACCCTTTGCTCTCTTAGCCTTGGCTCGAGATCCCACTGGTTCTACCGTGGTGACATTGACTTTCGCTGTGTCATGTCTGCGACGGCACCAAGCAGGCCAAAAGCAGGGCCAGCGCCCCAGCCTGCACTTGTATCTGATTAACACTGTAAGCCAGACCAGCTCCCCTTTCCTCCCCTTATCCAAGCTGGCCCATCCACATGCCATGTTGACTACAATCCCAACGCTAGGTGCCGCCACGGAATGGAATGTCAAAAAAAGGGAAGCAACAATGCACAGTTAGAAATACGTAGAAACACGTCAACGCCACTACTGAGCAAAATAGAAATAAATCACAAAAAAGGGTAATTAATTACATGATTTCTTCATATATATATTTCACAAAACATCAACGGAATTTCTATATAAAGTACAATTTATACCAGCTGGGTGGGTGAGGTGGTATTTGTGGGCGAGTGTGTGAGTGTGTGTGTGTCAAGAGTTGCGGAAGTCTCCTGAAGTCACCTAAAGTGCACTGGCCATTTCCATTGGAATAGAGCAGGAGGCTGAGACTGGGAATGTGCTGTTGAACATCGAAGTGATTATGAGCTCTATGGAGTTCTAATCTATGTACACGCAATGGTCTCTGGATAGGGGAGGGGCCACAGGTAAGGGGAGGGGCTGTGGGTTAGGGAGGAGGCCACAGGGGAGGGGAGAGGCTGCAGTTCAGGGGTGGGGCAGCGTGTGTGTGTGCTCACAAACAAGGACTGTACTGAGGAACTTCTGAGGAATGGTTCTTCTAAGGTTGAAATGTTTGCGGATTCGACGCCCAAAACGATCCACCCACTGCTATGTCCACACTCACGCACACACAGGTACACACACACAAACCAGCTGTCCATACAATTACAGGAGCTCTCAGAGTTGGACTGGCAGGACGGAACAGAACGGGACACACGCGCGCGCACATACGGCCACACATGCCACGTACACAGGTAAACACTGATAAAAACAAGAATTGTAGCGCCCATGATAATAATAATAAACAGTAATAAGTAGAATTGGAATCATATTTTGTGACAATAACAATGACAATAATATTGCCGCCACAGCTAGTGACGACTCCTTTTTCCCTTATGTAGGTTAATTTCTTTTACTCATAGATTCTTTGTTCAAGAGAGAGGAGAACAGGGTCGTGAGGGGAGGGGGCTGGAACGTGAAACGCTGGTCTCTGGGGCAGACAGGGAGGGGGGGTAGACGGGGGGGGGGGGGGCTCTAGAACGAGAAGGTTGGGGTGCAGAGACAGGGGTGGAAGAGGGCGGTAGGAAGTCTAGAACTGTTCTGCTAGCAGGTCACACAGGCGCTTGGAGACGGTGTCCTTGCTGCTGCGCAGGGTCAGCCGGTACATCTTAGGAGGAGAGAGAGAGAGAGAGAGAGAAAGGAGATTAGAATACATACAGGACTGTGAAATGCAGGAAAGTGTGTGTGGTGGGGAGGGGGGGGGTCATTCTTTGTGAATACAGACTTACACACACATGCGCAACCAAATGTGTGCGCAAAACATATATACACACGCCCTGATGGGAGAGTTGCTACAGTAAACACACATTTACCCAAGATTTATGAATCTATTACAATACAAGGGTGGTTATACACATGATGATGACATCATTGGCCTGGAGTCTAACACTGTACAGAGAGAATGCATGAGAGAGGTAGAGGGCGACAGAGAGATAGAGAGAAAGCGAGGGAGTGGGTTGGAGAGAGGGGGAAGAAAGAGGGAGGAGGGGCATGAGGGAGAGAGGGGTATATGGGAAAAGAGAGATTGAAGTAGAGGGGGTAGGGAGAGAGAAGAGGAGAGAAGAAGGGGAGAGAAGCAAACAGACAGTGGAATGATAAGGCAAGGAGGACGTGTTTGGGGAATTGAATGGGAATAAAAATGACTTTTGTGGGAGACAGAGGAGACATTTAATGAAAAGACAGCCCAGAGTATTTCCAATTATAACCCACGTAGGAAAGATGTGTTTGGAACAGGAGGTAATAGGTCAGAAAACCGAGAGAAAGAGGGTGGCCGTGTGTGCGTAGTGTAGGTATATGATAAGTTGTGTAGGTATACAAGTTGTGTAGATATGATGGGTTGTGTATGTGCAGGTTCATGAGAAATCATCTATGTATATGGTTGTGTAGGTATAGGTATGAGTTGTGTGGGTGTGTGATACGCTGTGTATGTGTAGGTATTTTTAGGTAAGGATTGTATTGTCATACCTCAATACAGCTTGTACACACTGGAACAAAATAGCATTTTCTGTGGTGCAACATGGAACAGTACGCAAAAGTACATGAAGTAAATGTGTAAGTATGACAACTTGTGTTGGTACATAATACATCTTGTATGTGTAGATATATAAGTTGTGTAGGCATATGACAGGCAAGGCTTTAAACCGGGTTAGTGAACGACAACCAGAAACGATCGATCTTCTGCTTGGAACCAAAACAGAAGTAGAAACCTTCAGAATATTCTGCTGTGTGCCTTTTTGAATGTTGGTCTTAAGATGCCGGCAGACTGTCCAACTAGCCCCAACATTCAAAGTTGGCAGGTTATTGGTCGCAGTCTTTAGAAAGTTCCAAAAACCAACTGCCACCCTCACTGCCCAGACACTGACAGATGAGACACGTTTATTGCTAGCTTTGCTTATCTTGCTTATTAACGGTTTACTTGACATAAAGGAAGTGGAGTTCTTGTTAAACATTTTAGTTGCCATGGTCTACATGGCCTTTAAAGCTAACTGATTAATTACCCTATAGAGAAGTTGATAGCCTAATCTCTCTATCCTGCCTTGAGGTTAATAATACTAATACACTAGTCCACAATTTACATGAAGGTTATGATGTCTTTTAATTTCCTATCAGTAGCCTACATAGGCCTACGTAAAAAGTATTTTCAGAGGTAAACTCTAAAATCAAAATAGACTAGTTAATAGATTCAAGATTCTGACTAAGATATTCAACTCTTTCTGAATAAAATAAAAAAGGAAATGTGGAAAAACTAAACATTCTTCTAGCCTTCTAGGATATGATCCGAGTGGGCCTACTGTCATTTATAATAGCTAATGTTCAGCTAGAACTAGTCCATCTTAGAGGGCCACCTCCCACAGTATGGAATCTATGGCCAAAGTGAGAAATAGATAGTTAGCTCTAGCTGACATTAACGTTAAAGATTATTGTTTGTGCTGACATTACGCACAACAGTATGGGCCAGTTGTCAAGGGAACATATTTTCCGAAGGTTGCTGTTTGTTGAAAGAGACACACGTTGGTCAGACTTTCCACGACTCCAAACCTGACTGGACATGTCAAATGCGAAAAACTCTATCCGACTAACATTAGCTAACACCGTCGAACACAGGCTGATGCCGCACACTGATCCAACTGTTGGTGTTGGTTGGTGTTTGTCTGGGTATTGTGCAAAGGGGTTTAGACTTCAAACACCTTTGGGCTGAAGACATATTGGTACAGCACTCCTAGTTTGTGATGCAATGCAATTGTCATGTTTAATGTTTAGAGTAACTGTAGCCTATACAGCAAAACTACATTCCAAAAAGTCCAAAGTCCAAAAGATACATAGCCTTCTGTCATACTGCACAGCCCTACACGGAATACTATTCATCTATGTTTCATGTGGTTTAGATTGTTTAGGGAAACTAATTTTGAAGGTGGAATATCAGAATAATGTCAGAATCGTTAAAATACCCATTCTGCACTGAGTGAACCGACTGAAAAAACATTTGGTTTGAAACCCTGATGACAAGATGTACATGTGTAGGTATTTGCTAAGTTGTGAATGGGTAAGTATGTGATACGATCACATAGAAGGGAAGGAGATGGACAAGAGGAAGTGAAATCAGAGAGTGGCAATAGAGAGCAAGGAGAGAGAGCGAGCAGAGAGAAGAGAGAAGAGAGAAAGAGAGAAGAGAGAAAGAGAGAAAGAGAGAAAGAGAGAAAGAGAGAAAGAGAGAGAAATCAGAGAGTGGCAATAGAGGAGAGGAGAGAGAGATGGGGGAAAGCCATGGAGAAAGAAAGAGAGATCGAGGACAATGGGGGGAGAGGTGGAGGGAGAGAGGAGAGAGACAGAGAGAGAGAGAGGGAGGGAGCAGGGACAGTGAGTAAATTACCTGCTCGCCAGGCTTGATTTGCAGCAGCACAGAGAGACACAGACAGCAGTGAGTGATGCGGAGACAGCAGCACAGAGGACAGACGGACTCTGTGTGTGTCTTCTCTTTCTGGGTTTGGTGCTTGTGTGTGTGTGTGTGTGTGTTTGGTAGGTGATACTGTATTTCTAACTACCAATAAAATACAACGACAGGGCTGGGCCTTTGGTTTGTTTTATAGTGCGTGTATGTGTATGAGTGTCGTTTTAAGAAGATGAGCTTGATCTTAAACGCATGTTGCTGATTGTGTGGGTATTTGGGTAACATTTGGGTAATTTTGACATCCATGCGTGTTGTAATGTGTGGGTATATGCGTGGCGTGGCGTGTGTGTCTACTACCTGGGCCTGTGCGTTCGGCTCCAGTCTCAGCAGGCAGCCCACTTGCTGACCCTTGGTCTGGATGACACCAGCACACACGTAGTTCTCAGGGTTGGGATCCACATTCTCTAAGAGGGCCGTGCCCAGACCCAGCAGCTGCAGAGAGAAAGAGAGAGGGGTGCAGGGGGAAGAGGGGGGTGAGAGCCCAAACCCAGCAACTACACACACACGCACGCGCACGCGCACGCGCACACGCACACACACACAGAGAGAGAGAGACAGAGAGAGAGAGACAGAGAGAGACAGACGGAGAGAGAGAGAGCACACCAGAGAGAGCGCACATTAGAGAGAGAGAGAGAGCATGCAACAGCGAAAGAGCGAGACGAAAGAAGGGACAGAGAGTGAGAGAGAGACGAGAGAGAGAGACAGCAAGATGAATGAAGAAGAGAGATGTGAGAGGGGATGAGGGAGAGAGCCCACACTCAGTAGCTACAGAGAGGTGAGAGCAAGCCAGGGGCTGGGGACTGAGATGGAGAGACAATCAAACTGCCAGCGTGTTACCTTGGCCTTGAGCACTTCTGTGTCCATGCCCTGGCCCGCCTTGAAGATCTTCTGTGCTTCCTGCTGAGGCCTGGACAGAGAGGAATAAATGAGTCCACACACACGCACGTGCACACACACGCACGGACGCTCGCACATGCACACACACACGGACACACACACAGACACACACACACACACCCACACAATTCCCAGACTCACTGGCTGAGCTGCTTCCAGCGCTGGAAGAAGTCGTGAGAGGCCATGTCAGTGGGCTGGAAGAACTTGTTGATGGTGACGGGCAGCTTGAGGGTGACGTTCTGCAGGGCTCCACCATACCTGAGGTGGAGCGAGAGAAAACCAATCACTTCACAGCTTCACACACATTTAACACTGGAACCGCAACATCACTGTGTGTGTGTGTGTGTGTGTGTGTGTGTAGAAGGAATTACCGTGGCATGTGTGTACATCAAAGTACACCAAAATACAGAGGATATACTGTACATATGAAAAGGTAAGGCAGTTAGCTATACTTCTGCCATAGTGTGTGTTCATCTCCATATGCTTTCATAAACTCAGTACTGGTATTTAAACAGTTTTCTGTGTGACAGTGCACCTGAACTTGATGTTGAGCAGCGGAGCGTCGACAAAATCGGTCAGACATTCGATGTTAATCACTTGCTGAACCTGCGCCCCTCCCTCCACCAGGGGCTCCACTGGTTTGGTCTGGACGTTGAGCTGTGGGCTGGTGTCAAGGAGTACACAGGAAGGGTGACAACACCAGCTCTACTGAAAACCCTAACTTCTTTTGTTTTTTACTTCTAGTGAGTACTACTACTACTACTACATCAACCAGAGTTGATGAGTTGTTAGTTTGGAATGTCGGTAGTTTACATGATGTGACGTCTTCTATACATTGAGGATTCTGGGTCTGAATAGGCAGAGCATGCTAGCTTGGATGCTAACAAAATACTACGGGATGCTGTAGGGCATCCTGGTATTTTCAGCACCCTGCATCCGATGTACTGTGTGTTGGGATAGACTCAGTAATACAAATACATAGTATTTTTCTGACTTGCTGTATTGTATGGTAGTATGATATGTATGATACACTGCAGACATGGAAGTACAGCATGCAGCATTTGTTTACATGTTAACAAATGAATCAAATGGGGCACATTTTCTAATGGTTCCATTCTTTCAAAAGGGTCCAAATTCAAGGTGAGACGTTATGCCAACTGAAGTTGTTAGGTTTGATTCCAGCCTGGCCTGTTTCTTACCTGTCAAGTCATCCCCTCTTTCCATGACTTTCCTGTCTCGCTCAATAAAGTTAGCTTCAAATTATTATTGTAACTGGCTATTTGACAGAAGTCCAAGCCTATGGTGTGTGGCACATGTGTGTGTGTGTGTGCGCATGTGTGTTCGTGAGTGTGCGTTAGCTGGGTGTAAAGGATATGAGCCTGCAGATCTCCAGGGCAGGTCACTGTGGTGCAGAAGCTGGAGAACTGCACTGATGTCTTGTTGCCATAGAACAAATACATCCTCCCTGCAAAAGACAGGCCCTGTCAGAACACACTACCAGAACACCCTGTTATGTTCTGGATAGACATAATCATGCTTTATTATAGACGCTTTCCTCCATTGATGACACAAAATAGCTGTGACAGTTTCATTGTTAGAGCAGGGACGGTAATGGTATATACATACACATCACAATACATTCATTCTTCTTCCAGTTTTAGAAATGTATATCTATTTTTGGACTGACATTAGTTAATCTAAACTGTTATGCAAGGAATCGCTGTCTGTGCGTCCATGTACATTTCATGGTGTTTTTGTTGGGGAGAAGAATGAGCTCAGGAAGCAGTCGCTGTGCAAAGCTGTCATTTACATGTGTCAAGTTCAGGACCCAAGGACATGCAGTGCCATGGTTAATGCTGTTTGGATGAGCGCGTCGCGATGGCAAAAGCTAAACAGCAGAAACGTTCTGTGACGGATCCGTTTCAGCAGTGTTGAGCTGATGGATCTCCTGAGATCCACCGCAGCGTTTGCACTGAGCTAAGTTGGAGTTGTAATGCTGTCAACCGTCTTATTTAATGCAAGGAATATCTTGAATTGGATAACGTGTGTGTGTGTTGTTTTTATAGTGGGTTTTTAGGGTGATGAGTGTCCAACGATTATGTCGAGAACCGGGCGAATTTCAGATTTGTAACTTTTCCAAGTTTCAGTTTCAAACCATAAGATGCCATAGACTAACTGACATGAGCCTGGCTTATTCTGTCAGGTCCACGTGCACACAGACATTTTGGTCCCAACTCACCCAGGTTCTGGCGGTACTCTGACTTGATGCCGATCTGAAGCAGCTGGTTCTCAAAGAGCACGCCGTTGTTCTTGCACACAAACCTGGTCGGAGGGGATGGAAGTCAGAGAGTTGTGAGTAGGAACAGCTTCGGGGAAAACAGTTTTATTGGAAGGGTGGGGGGGAGGGGTCAGAGGTCACATTATCCAGTAAACCTCTGGTGAAAAAGTGTCAACGTGACTTGGGTCTACCAGAGACTACAGGTTAGCACACAGTGACGCATGAACAGGGGTTGGGTACAACTCTGGCTGTAGTTTTTCCTAAACGCTGTCTCCGTGTGGGGAGGGGCGTGAGATACCTTTGGTCGGGGAGCGATAGACACCCAACAAAGCACAGCCGGGAGGGGGGGGGTAGTTCGGAGAGATGGAGGGAGAGAGATAGAGCGAGAGAGCCCTTACTTGTTTAGAAGCTCGTCTGCCTCAGGCAGGGGAGGGGCAGGGTCCTCAGAAGCCGCAGAGGGAGGGGCAGAGCTGAGAGATCAAGAGAGAGGAGGGAGGGAAGGAGGGGCGAGAGAATGGTGGAGGGAGGTGAGGAGCGTGGAGGGTGAGAAGAGGAGGGTGGAGGAGCGTGGAGGGTGAGAAGAGGATGGAGAGAGGAGGATGGAGGAAGGAGGATTGAAAGGGTAAGATGGAAGAAGAAGAAAGGTGGATAGAGGGAGTGAGGAGATAAGATGGAGGAAGGATGGAGGGAGGACAAAGAAGGGAGGAGGAGGATGGAGGAAAGAGAGGGGTGGATGAAGGGAGGGAGGAGGGAGGGTAGCCATGGCAGTAAGGCGAAAGAGGCAAGAAGAAAAAGGAACAAAACCAGCAGAGGTGGTTAGTATGAGCCTGGTTTGGTTTGTACAAAATGACAACACAATGTGAAGTATAGGCTCAAAGTGTGGTACAGTTTTGTGGGATTAATGGTAGATAGTCAAACCGACCAATAGCGATGAGTGTGCTGAAGTGACATGGCTACCAAATGATGATGCAGCCTCCCAAAGTGTCTCTTGAAAAACAATGTTATGTGTTTTGACTATGCTGGAGGCTTTTATCGTTCTGGGGGGGGGGGGTTACTACTGGGCCCTTACTCCGAGTCACCAGGACCCTCGACCAATAGGGAGTCAGAGGCCTCGGTGGGCTGTTCCAGATCTCTGCCAATGTCCAATCACAACAGAGGACGGGACAGAAGACGCAGTCACACAGAAGACACCCACGCACAGGCCAACCAAACACAAACGCGCGCACACAAAGAAGGGAGGGAGGAGAAGGACAAACAGAAAAGCAAGAAGAAAGAGAGACAGTCACATACATAGGCCAGAAAAGAGAAAAGATTAGACACACTCAAAGAAGACAAGAAAAAAAAAACAACAACAAAAAACAGCTGATAGCGCGAAGACAGAAAAGGATTGGCACGTTACAAACAGCGATCGTTGTGATTAATAATGCTAGTTTCTTGTTAGTGTTTTTGAGAGACAATAAACAAACACGCACTGAAGACCTTCACGGATGGGCAGGACAAGCTTTCTGTACCACCTGAAATTCAATCTTAGGATTTCTACCCTCCTCATGGTTCAGAAAAGCCTGCCCCAACACCGAAGCTCACGTGTTCTTACAAATACATTCTTCCACTTCCAACATTACTTGGCGGACTAGAACTAGTACAATTTCAGTCTCGATATAGGCTGTAAACTTGTGTCATTTTGTTTTAAGTTGGCAAAAATGAGTCTGCCAAATTGTGTTTTGCCATCACATGCATGATAACTTCAAGTCAAGGGATGAACTTTCACCTCAGGAAGCCGTCGTCATTCACGCTGGCAGAGGCAGCGGCTGGCCCGCCCTCTGAAAACACATCCACCAATAGGCTGCCGGCACTTGGGGCAGCCGAGCCAACGGGAGCAGCCGAACGGAGGCCAAGTAAATCCGCAGAGGGGGAGGGGGTAGACTGCAAGCATTCAAAAAGAGAGAATACTTTCGATTTGGGTTGTTTAGGATGATTTTATCTCCATAATACTTTTTCTGTCCTAACCACGGGTGAACAGGAATAGACGCCATTGTTGTTAATGCAGTTGTATATGGGTCCTGTTTGGATAGTTTTGATCAAGTAAGAGAAATAGCTGTAGTTTCAATAATGTGAGGTAAAGAGCTGAAGATGTTAGTCCCCTAGTTCTTCCCACACCAATCACAGCTCCGTCCCAACATCAAGCAGTTATACCGTATATGTTTTGAACTTGAATGCAGATTTGAGATTGACAGCAATATTTGACCATTCGCTCCTTGTCACTGTTCTCCAAGGAGGAGCTACCTTGCACTCGAAATAAAAATCAATAACATTTCAAAGACAACATAAAAATGTTTGGTGGGTGCTCCTTACTTTTTAATGTTGGGAGCACTAATGCTACCAAGTTCAAAAAAAGTTCATTTCAAGCACAGGCATCGTTTTTATGGCACAAAATGTCTGTGGTTGACTGGGGTAGGTAGACCAAAACATAGGAGATAATCTGAGAATTCATCAAGAAGTTGCTCCGTCTGTTGGGAAGAGGATTAGTCGATTGAGGGGGTCGCTTCCACCCCAATACACACACACACACACACACACACACACACACACACCAACTCACAGCGTTTGAGGTGGCCATGACCGATGCGTCGCCCCCCCTCTCCCCTCCTCCGTTGAGTTCCCCTCCCTCCCTCCTGCCCTCCTCCAGCTCGGACACGGCCCCTGGGCCCTTCTTCTTCTTCAGCTTGGCCAGGATGGACGATTCCCTCTCAGGGAAGGGCGGCATCTCCTCCAGGACTGTGGCCTGTGTGTGTGTGTGTGTGTGTGTGTGTGTGTGTGTGTGTGTGTGACAGAGAGATGAGGACAGAAAGGGAGGATTTAACTTCAGCTCATACTACTGACACGACTGACATGTCATTGACTACTCAAACTCAGATTCCTGATCAATTCATTGGACTACTTTGAGGAATTTCAAATGCTTGAGTAACTGTATGTGCAGCTATAAAAAAGTAAACCATTTAAAGTAGGCAACGTAGACAATCGAATGAAATATCAGAATGGGAGGAAGAGATGTTGGGAGGATGTTCTCACCAAGACATCAGTGCTGGCGATGGACGACAGTTTGAGGTACTCCACGGCCCGCTGCTGCAGCTCTACGTCCGAGTTGCGGATCTGGCTGTCGGAGCGCAGCACCTCCTGTATGGTGGCCTTGGTCTCTGGGAACAGGTTGATGAACTTGATGTAGGCCGAGAGGAGCAAGGCGCGCGTGGGCACGGAGCACAGGTGGAACTTGGAGTGAAGCAGATTGAACTGCACCAGAGGGCTGGAGGGGTTGGAGAGGGAGGGAGAGGAGGAAGAGAGTAGAGGGTGGTTTGGGGGTGGAGGAGGCAGAAAGAGAAAGATGATAATGTTATTACACGTCCAGAATGCCCAGATTGGTGCAATCAAACCCCATCCACCATATACCTGGAGCGCGGGTCCCCAGCGATGAGGTTTCCAAACTCCCCCAGGATGTACCCTCCCACCTTCACCATGTTCTCATGGCAAGCTGGGGCTTGCAGGGCCTGAGGGGGGCAGGGGGGTGGTCACATGATCATTCGTAGTAATTACACAAACCGTTCTCTAGTCATTCCTGCCTTTAATCTGATTCTACTTTTATGCCCTCAAAGGGGCGTTAACCACCTTCCTTTTAAACTTTGATGTCGACAGTACACACCGATAAGCCATATCATTACGACCACCTGCCTAATATTGTAGGTCCCCTTTTGGGGAACCAAGTCATTATATCTGGCACCAAGACGCTAGCAGCAGACCCTTTAAATCCCGTAAATTGCAAAGTTGGTAACTCCGTGGATCAGACTTGTCTGTCCAGCACCATTGCAGGTGCTTTCAGTGGAGGACAGGAGTCGGTGTGGGCAGCCTGACTGGTGAGCGGCTTAGCAGCCCCATATGCAGCAACAAACTGCAAAGCACTGTGTGTTCTGTCAGAACCAGCAGCTAGTCTGTATTATCAGACCACACACCAGGCTTCTCCCCCTTATCACTGGGCCTTGACGCTTCTACTTCCGTGGATGGACAACTTTGACTAGGTACCAACCACTGCAGACTGGGAACCCCCCATTAAGAGCTGCAGTTTTGGAGATGCTGTTACCCAGTTGTCCAGCTATCACAATTTAGCTCTGGTCCCTTAAATCCTTCAGCTTGACCCTTTTTCCTCCTTCAACTTTGAGGGCAACATTTTCACTTTCATGCCAAATATCCCACCCATTGTCAATGACAGGCGATAACGAGATAATCAATGTTATTTACGGCACGTTAGTGTTTATAATGTTATGGCTGATCGGTGTATATCCGCACACAGAGAGGTAAGTGAGGAAAGTTAATATGTTATGGTATGTCTGTGCACTTCCAGCTGACATGTTTCTCACTGTTGTAAACGAAGACAAAACCCAATGGCGTTTCCTCCTCGCGTCCTTACCTCGAAGACGGTTTTCGCAGCATAGCCTTGCACGTCGTCGCGGTTGATGACGATCTGGATGACGCGGTACCACACCTCCTCGCTCACGTAGTCCCCAGCGATGCGGATGAGGTTGAGGATGGTGTCCACGTACCAGGAGTAATCCACAGCATACTTCTCAGCCAAGATGGCCACCTTCAACACCTGGAGGGAAATACGAGAAGGAGGGAGGGGGTTTACTGTCAAGACAAACAAACAGGCAAAAGCAGAACGCGCACGCACGCATGCTCACACAGGCACACACGCACGCACCATCTCCTCTCGGATGGAGTAGTCGGCCGTCTCCAGGTAGCTGAGCATCTCAGCCACAATCTGCTTGGCGTTGCTGCGGTCGCACATGGCATACAGCAGGTCAGCCGCCCGCTGCCGAACGCTCACGTCCCTCTCAGTCTGACCAAAGGAAGGAAGAGGAAGGAACCAACCAAAAGACAGAAAACTCCAAATCAATTCCACTTTGCTCTCGCCTGGTAAGGACACAGACAATTACAGGAATATGAAGGAAATATCTCGACTGGGCAGGAGACCACCGCCCGCCTGCACGCCCACCTTGAGAGCATTGATGACCGTTTCAATGTGGGTCTTGACCGCCTCGTGGGAGAACTCGGAGCTGGCCAGCGTGCACATGCTCTCCAGAGCAAGGTATCGCAGGTTGGTTTCGCGGTGCTGCAGGAACTGACCCAGCTGGTTACAGGCTCGCACCAACAGGTTGGGCTCGCTGGGGACACACGCACATTCATTGGCTTAGCGGCAGCTACGCCAGTAGCATCTTCTCTACTACAACATGCTAGCCTGACCGAGCACCGAGTTATTATCCTTCTGTCTCAGGGACGAAGAACATGAAACATGCATGTGGACACGACGGTTGATTAGTTGTATGCCTGCGATTAACGGCCTCACCTGATCTCAGGAATACATGGACACCTGTCAACTGGGCATCCAGAACACTGAATGGTGTATACTACTAGTATAGACTAACCAGCATATGTGTGTGTGAGTGTGTTAGTTGTAGTAGTGTCATGGATTGAGATGTTTTCGGATCCAATCCAAACAGCAGTTTAGAATAATGGATTGGATTGTTGGATCAGAAATACACATGACTATAACTTCTACTAACATTACTAATCATGGAACATGACGACGCAACATGCTTGTCAACATTCTGCTCAACTGCTAGCAATGACTGCCATCGCACTGTTAGATTACGGAATTATAACTTATTAATTATAACTTATAATTATTATAACAGCAGCAAAACTGTATTTCACACTATGGCTAAACTAAAGATCCACGATACATCCCAAACCCTGGGGGGCAATTAGTGTGGATCAGGGATCAACTGTGGTCCTTTACACCCTCCATACTGTCCTTGAATCCACCCAGCTGTTATCAGCCCTTCCTACCTGTCCTTGATCCCGCCCATTTGTCAGAAACCCCTCCTACCCTGTCCTTGATCCCGCCTACCTGTCGTAGTGGATGATCAGTGAGATGGCCTCGAACAAGATGGCATTCTTGGCGTTGGAGTGCTGCACCTTCTTGGACTTGGGCGGCTCCTGAGCTTTGTTGAGGATGGTTTCCAGACACTCCACCAGCCGGCCCTTCACAGCGCCATCCTCAGGTGGGGGATAGCACTGCAGCAGGCGCAGCAGCTTGCAGGACAGCCACGGGGCAGGGACGAAGTAGTAGGTGTAATCCTGCAGGTCAGTGGAGGCCGAAGACACGATCTGGAGGTGGAGAGAGAGGAGAGGGAGACGAGGTGGGTTACAGCGGGTGGAGAACCTACTTATGCCTCAGTCGAATAATTAGTCTCAGACGACACGCACGCACGCACGCACGCACACACACACACCCTGCTCAGACGAGACACGGCCAGGGACACGCAGGTCTTGAACTCATCTGGATTTTTCTGGCTCAGACATGTGATGAGAGAAATGGCCGCTGTCACCACACCCTATAAGAATTGGACAGAGAGAGAAATGAAATACAGTGATACAGTTGAAATTATACAAATATGGCCTTATTATGTTCCAATCCATCTAAAAGAGGAACAGTTTATTCTGACCAAACCATTATAACTAAAAAGCTAAAACCCCTAGTTATGGTTTTGGAGCTGCACAAAGATTACTCTCTTGTGGATGAAAGCACAGTAGATGCTTGGGTTAGGGTAGAGTGGGCTGGGCTGGGCTGGGCTAGGCTGGCCAGGGCAGAGCTAAGCTAAGCTAGGCTAGGCTAGGCTGAGCTTGGCTAGTATAAGCTCTCACCATGTGCTGGTCGTTCAGGAGGTGCACCACCCTGGAGGTCCACTCGCCCATCAGAACCAGGTCAGGGGAGGTCTTGTAAAGGCGCAGCAAACAGAGGGCAGCTGACTGCTTCACACTGTCCATAGTGTCCCTGGTAAAACCATGACATGTAAACACAGCAAGAACCCACACAAATACTCAGTGCTTATAATCTTAAACATTGGAATGTTGATCAGCACTCATGGGCTCTCTCTCCTCCGTGTCTCCCACACTTATCCTCCCTTCTCTTCTCTCTCTCCCAACCTCCCCCATTCCACCTCTGTCCACCACCCACCCTCACTCTCCCCTTTCTTCTACACCCTTCCCATCTCCCCCACTCTCCCTCCTCTTCTCTCTCTCCCAACCTCTCTTATTCTACCTCTGTCCATGACCCACCCTTCCTCTTCCCATCCCATCCCATCCCTATCTCTCTCTTTCCCTTTTCTTCTTCCCCCTTCCCATCTCCCCCACTCTCTCTCTCCTCTTCTCTCTCTCCCAACCTCCCTTGTTCCACCTCTGCCCATGACCCACCCTTCCTCTTCCCATCCCTCCCTCTCTTTGGCCTCACCCTGCCACCAGAATACGGGGGATCTCCCCAGCGAAGGCCTCAGCCATCTCTCGGCTGCCAACGTTTGCAATGCAGTGCAGGGCCAGGCACATGAAGGTGGGGTTGCGGCTGGACAGGTCATTCTTGATGGCATTGTTGATGAGACGGATCAGCTCGCTGTTGCTGTTCACCAGGACTGAGATGAACAGGTAACCCTGGGGCGAGGGAGAGGAGGAGGGTAGAGCAAGAGGGGGGTATGTCATATTTGAAGGGATGAGGGAGGCAGGATGTGGGCCCGAAACAGGAAGAGGAGTGGAAAGGAGAGAGGATCCATGGTAGAGCAACAAGCAGTCAACCAGAGATGGCAGGGGGAGGAGGAGGAGGGGGGGGGGCGATATTGATGTGAAAGGAAACAGGATAGTGAAAAAGAAGAAGAGAGGGGGAGAGACAAGGCAAGAAGAGATTGAGGTTTCCGTATAGCACAATCAGCAGAGGGGAGCACATCCCGGCGCTGAGTCGGGCAGTCAGGGTGGATCGTCACTTAGTGCCATCTCAGCGCCTGGGCTCCGTCCACATGGTAGCCGGCCATCCCTCCCATGGAACACCGTTTCACAGTACTTTTGGGAAAGAGTTTGCCATGAGCAGATATTCGTGAAATGGCTTCTTTTAAAAAAACTCTGTTAGCATGCATGCTGTAAGGCCCGTGTTAAAGTATTCGGGAATCCATAAAGAAACGAAAGGTCAATATATCCGTCTCTACTTTGCCCATTTCCTTAGAACAGAGATATCTTCAGGTCAAAATATACTTCATGCTAAGTATGCATCCTCATAGGCTTCATGGCTGCTACAGGTATCCTACGTTTATTTAATGCATGAAAAAAAACAGGAAATGGGGAAGTAGTAACAGTCCACAATGGCGGTTAATGTTGAGGAGCAAATATGTGGCCTGGCTCGCAATCATTCACCAAGACATACACTAGCAATAGCTCTTCTGTTGCAGTGGATATTGCTGTTGTACAAAATAGTAAAGGCTTGACATTCAGTCACAAAATGTTTTGCTGTTGACCTGCCTCTGAACTTGACTGATACCACAGCATCTCTGAGCGGCCAGATTCTCAACACTGGTCTGCTGGCGTGAAGCCTGACCTTCCTCAATATATGGGGCTAAACATAGTGAGTCAGCAGAACTGCTCAACCAGGAAGGTGGTAACTTCCATTTGCAGAGCCTGAAATTAACTATTTTACTTGGCGCCACTGGTGCTCAGAACCATCACAAATTTAGGAGCACTCACCGAATATTAAAGGCACACCACAACAACAAAAACGATTGATCTTCTGTACGCTAGTTTGCTCCCTGTCACATGACAACTGAGCGCAGGAACAAGTAGTGACAGGCGGCTAAAACGAGCCAATTTCAGCGTAGAACATAAACATTGTTCAATTAATGGTTCTGAAATCGCACGCATTCGCAGTGAGACTCACGTATTTCAACCGTTTCACACGCAACACCTTGGATTTCTCATTCTGAGAAGGGAAAATTCCTCCTGCAATATTAGGGTTTGGAAAGAAATGTAAACAGGTTCCATATATATTTTGAGGTTGCACTCACATAAATTGGGGAGCATATGCGACCAAAATCATCGCAATTTCAAGCCATTTTGCAGACTTCTAGGAGGAGAGTGCATAAGTACTCTAGTGCATTACAGAAAATTCCATGGGAGCTTAACATAACATTCTTTCACTATATCTGCCCCATAGCATTAGAAGGACTCCATCCTGGGCCTGCGAAAATTGCAGGTCCAAATTCCTTGCTACTCTCAGACTGTTCAGGTCTGTGACGTCTGAAAGCTGCTGGTGGTCTGTTTGAGGACAAATGGAAGCTAGGAAACAAAGAGCCTTAAGAGCCGCGAAGGAGCACATACAGTTGGATGATTGTTTAGCCTAATGAGGGTCTACCATTTTATTTGGAGAGATCTTCTTGAACAAAATTGACAAAACACAGGGTTGTATATGATGTAGAGAGAGCAAGGACTGAGAACTTCATGGTGGGATCTAAACCACCCCCCGTTTTGGGACCATAAGTTAGAAGATTGTCTATGACCGACAGAAAAAAGCCTTGCCGCAAATGACATCCCCCCTTCCTTGGCTGGCTGCTGATAATCCCTGACCTTACATGACTGAACAGGTGACATGTTCCTCTCTTCTACCCTCAGTTGTTTTCAGACCGTCTTTAAGGCAGAGGGTACACTCTCAAGGCTCCCAGACTCATTCAAAGGCTAACCATTACTAGTTTTTATTGACAGAACTGGCGGGTTGACCAGGAATTCACACTGGCTCAGACAGCATTTGTCCTTGAAAACTCCCAACCCCCTAAGGATGGCCTGTTGCCCTTTACCCCTTGTGTTCTCTTCCGGGGTCAGAATGACCCGCCACTATGTTTAACGCACCCGCACGCACACCCACTGAGACATTTAGATTGTATGTGCTTGATTGAAGAAAGCTAAATCTTTCTGATTCATGTGCAGCCTGGCTGCACTTTTCAGTGCCGAACAGGGTACAGGGTAAAAATTGTATGAACCTGCTTTATTTCAGGGCCTTTTTGACCCTTAGGACAGGGGGAGTTGCAGAACGTGAAGAAAGCACGAGGGTTAAACGACATTCTATATCTATCTCTCTGGGATTTTGGGTGGGAACCACAGTAGGGCGGAGAGTGACCACGCCTTTAGGAAGGAAACCAGCAAATTCAACTATAAAGCAGGAATCAATGGGTGTGTGTCTCCATTATCTTGAGCACTGGACACTATATGAAGTAAAGATTTGGCAGACATATATTGCTCTGGACTAAAGGGAGGGCTTGAAATTGCAAACATTTTGGCCGCATTCGCTCCTGAAATGTTATCTGGGCAATCTGTTTTTATTTCTTGGCAAAACACTTGCTTATTGGCCCAGTTTGAGCCTGCAGTGAGTTGATACTGACCAGTCTACCATTCTGTCCAATTTTGCAATTAAATTGATCTTCAAGTTCTTAACTGATTTCAGATCGGTTAAAATGAGCTGTCGATCACTTCATGCCACTGTGCTCCGTTGTCATAGGACATAGAGCTAAAACAACAACATGAACATTTTCAGTAAGAGCTCCAAAATGGTGCTGCTAACTTTTTAGCTGAAAAATTGTCTGTAAAAAAGTGAATTTCAAGCTCTGCAAGGACATGCAGTGTTGCACATGAAGATTGGATAAGTGGCTCAGAAAAAAATGAATATAAAAAAAAGAGTTCTCTGCCATGTTGAGCGGCATGAGGACACTCCGAATCTTACATGAAAACCATCAACCTCTGGACTAAATATAACCCAAAAGATATTAGGGGAGTCTTAACATAGTATGTCTATACAAAAGTCCTGTAATTCTTAAAAGAAATATTAGCACGCTCTCTAAATGACACATAGCTCATTGATCTCCAATTGTACTGTCAACATTTGGACTGTGTAGGCGCGCACAGTATTGAAGTTCCGGTGTGTTCACAGTCATAGACTGTCAATGACCTCAACCAGCAGTAAGCACAGCAAACTAGGGAGATGCACTCGCCGATCCTGCTTTAACCTCGAACCACAAATGACTGTCAAAGAAGACAAGCGGGGTAGAGACCACAGCCATGCAAATGGTGCTTAGCAGACAGGTTCCATGCCTATCACGCACGCAAAGCACGCCTGGCGTTCGTGACATGCTCGCCAACGCAGCACACTTACGATCTGTTTCTCGGTGTACTTGTTGGAGCTGAGCAGGTTGACGGCTTCCATGTGTCCGAAGTCGATGTCGTGGCCCAGCAGGAAGATGAAGAGCAGCTTACAGACATACTTCTTCTTGCTGTAGCCATCCAGGGCCTTGTCCCCCTTGAACTTGGAGCGGATGTTGGCCAGCTCCTTGTTGATCCGCTTGATCTCAGCCTCCTTGCTCTTGCCTGGAGAGATAAAGTGGGTTGGCCATTGAAGACATTGTTTTTGGAAAACCAGATGCATGATGCCTCCACGTCAGACAGCTTGCAATTAGAGCCTTGAAAGAACTGGCCTGGGCCACATTTAAATCGTCCAACACAAGTCCACATTCAAATTCTCTGAATGATGCAATTTTAGGAGTCTACCTCAGCTGGCTGTTTTGGTAATACTTTGCTACATTGTGCATATTCCCCATAACATGAAGGGTTGTTCTTTTGTATTTGTATTTCGGTTTTAAACGGTGGTGGTTAGAATAGCATGTTTGGACATTGTACCATAGATAGAGTGCACGCTATAATCTGGAAATGAAATCCTCCACAAACATCCATGAGCTTAGCAAAAACCACACCTTTCTTTGAGGTTCAAGTTGAAGGAATGCTAAACAAAAGCATGTGAGGGCTGTTCTTTCAACGAGACAAGTTACAGCTGAGGGGTTTGGGGGTGAGGAGGGCAGGGAGAACACAGATAAGGTACATGATGCAAATGCAATGTCTAAGAACACATTTTATCCTCTTCATTTATCCTATACATTTGAGTCCCTGAGTCAAAATAAGCCAGCCTTATAGGCAGGCTTCAGTCCACCTCGGGTGATATTATTTTCATTTAGACCATTTAAATTCCTTTCTAAAAAATGTGGCGGTTGCAGAACACTTTATCCCTGGGGGAGATACTTTCATTAATGTGACTCAGACTGTGATCTAGAAACGCACTGGAAGGGAGGGTCAAGCATTGGGCAGAAAATGTGATAGTAATGCATGCGTCGTGGCAACATGACAAAAATTAAGGTATTTAATTAAAAGTGATCAAAGATGGATAATGATTTTGGCAAAGTGAAGCCAATTGCCAGGTCACAACAACAGGCATACATAAAAATTCAAGGTCACAAACAATCCACACTCAAACTGAAATTAGTCTACTCATTTTCAAATGAATTCAACAGTGGATCTTATCTTTAAGCTTCATAATGTCCAAGAAAATGTTTGGGTTTTCTCAGAAATCACATTGTCTGGTGTTATACTATGATAATATTGTGCGAATGCAATGCAGAGCAGCACAAAGATTTTTTTAAAAGAAATCCCAATCACCAAAGATAAATTCTTGACTCAAAATTACAATGCTCAGTGGGTTGTGTGGCATTGAGATGACTTGAGGTACTGCCAATTAGGTCAATTTGTATCAAATGTAGTATTTTATAGAAACTGTATGCTGATATCTAGCTGTCCATTGGTTTTGAGAGCCGCCCTTCCCTAATAATCATCCATCAACAGTTAACGTAACTAACAGCCAGACTGCTGAACTTGATCTCAATGTACAACGTTTGTGGAAGCTACTCCTGCTAAAAACGTTGTCAGCTGTTTGTTGTTTGATAAATGATTACCATTTTTTGAGGGAGGGAGGGAGGAGGGGGATTTTTAAGATCGATCTTTCCAACGTCCAACGATATCAACATAGCTATTCGTCGCTTCTGATGCAGGTGGCGTGTAAGGCATAAACAACATCTGATGGATTAACTGAAGTCAGTAAAAATAGAAACGTGGTTCTCAGATGGGGCCTTGTAGTAGTCCGATATTACATCACGTTACCTAGTGTGTAACGTTACGGTCATTCCAAACAAAACGCAACGCAAAAGGGATGCAGTGCAGCTGTGATCGCGTGCAGTACAGTATGACCTCAAACAAACAACTCTTCAGCCATAAGCATGTTCCAGACCTCCTTTGCACTCGCAAGCACCATCTCAGATACTATGTATTCAAACAGACACTCATGAGAACATACATGTTACCCGGTCTGGATAGATCAAACTGAACCACATGCTGTTAGAACTTGCTAGAATATATCAGTTCAAATTCATCAAAAGAGTGGTGAAAGGGCACTTACAATTCCTTATGTCCGAAATGAACACCGCTAATCCGCGCATTCCATCTCCCTTCGACACAGCCGGCATTTTTGCTTGGTTCTGTCCTCACTCAGGCCTTTTCCGTAATATCAATTGACCAGTCAACGAAGCCGCTGATGCAGGTTTTACAGCAGCTATCTTAGTTTTTAGATCCGTTTCAGCTATCCAATTTCTGTCTGATAGATTTTTTTTCCCAGTTTAGTGTAATAGAAAACGTACAGGCTTGCTATAACATAAGATAGCTAATTATAGCCCTCGACTTGCTAGAACATTAGCCAGATTAGCCAGCTATCCTATCTTGAATTACGATGGTTATGGATCAGCTAGCTAGCCTAGCGAACTGGTTATTCGAGGTAAAGGGTATCCCCGTTTACAAACCGATGCTTGCGCTACTTACTTCATTCAAAGCTGTATGTCCACCACATACATTTGATGCACTGCGTATGTTGCTATTAAAGACAGTGCACACAGTATTTAGCTATCTTACAGCTAATACATTAGGATATATTCCACTATCAAGGAAACAGTATGACAAAATATGCTACTCGATCTGATCTGAGTCACGCACGATCGGCAAGCTAGCTAAGCAGCTAGCTAGCTAGCTGGCTAGCTATATCAAATGTTGGAATACATCACCAATTGACAAGGATGAGTGAACAAACAATCCTATTTCCACAATTGCTATATTCCAATAACGTATATCCGGCCGCAAAATGAAGACGAGATCCTGAATAATGTATGTCAATTCCTTGACTGACTTAGTCGCCTTGGACAGGGCTCGTGACAGCACAAACAGCGGGACTGGTCAATGCATTCGTTATCTCGCGCAGACTCACTGCCTTATTTCCTAAACTCAGCCTCCTTTATAACTAAACACAAATAGGCCTAAGTGGTTGAATGAATGGGATTGTTTTCTCACAATTTACGTTTTGTACATCATCAGTCAAATACAATTTGTTAAGATCTTAACATCGTTGCATTTATACAACACGAAACAGTTGTAACACTATTTGTACAACAGAACTGCCTCACAAGGTACACGGATCCACCTAGCATAGGCTACTATTGGGAAGTCTTTAGAATTGTCATGCTTATGTTGTTGATTTTTTGTTTCGTTTTTTATATATACAGGGTTTTAATCTCGAATTTTTATGAATTGTTTACATCATCTGGAAAATACAATATTTTCGTATGAAAGATATGCGCAAAACACTTGGGCATATACTCTACTCAAAACGTTGTACATCGCACACTACTGTGACTTACTACATATCTAATCCTCCACACAACTGCAGAATTTTCTTCTTTGAGGTTTACAGTATTTGGCATCCTCAAAGTTGCATTACTGCCACCTTCAGGTTTTATTCTCACTGAACGTTAATTTAGTCGCTGAACGTCAATGTAATCCTTTCAACCTTGTTCTCTGCCCGCCCTGTTTCCCATAATGGTGTCAACATTTATTGTCTGATCATGTGAATAAAAAGACGTTCCTGTAGTATATCATAGGTGTATAAACGTCCGTTTTGTAAGACACAATTTTGTAAATGTGAACTTTGGACTGGGTGTTTTTGTGGTGCAATAATTTCCCATTTGAATTTCCCTTTATAAGAATGTGATATGGAGGCACTAAAGTAGCTGTATAAGCAATATTGGATCAGTTCAAACCAAAAATGTTGGTTAGTTCAATATAACATTGGGGCATGTGAGAGCAGCCCCATGCAGTAAAGCAAGCCATGGTGGAGACTAAAGTATAAAGCAGAGAAAAAGACACAGACAAATCTGAAAACAATAAAGATTGCATTCGTCATTAAAGCCTTATCAGAAATACTAATCATATAATCAGATTTTCTAAGCATTCAACAAGTACAAGTTTACACACACATATACTATGTTTAAGAACATAATAATTGAAACATAATAGACAGCAACAGGCTGTTTAATCAAAGTAATGTTATCATGGGGTATTAGTATGTCTTGACATGGCTCTGTATTGATTGACAACAAGGTCGATTCAAGTATCTGTTCACAGAAATCTCCAAATATGAACAAATGCTGACAGATGATACCTATTTACATTGATAACATTTACAGTATTTACATTGATAATACACACGCGCTATATTGCAAATCGATGCATTTATTTACTACTAATTACCAAAAGGCACATTCTGTCTCTCTGTTTCAACCTATTCAAATGAACTTTGTGGAACTATTTGAGCCTACATAAACTACATGACAAACAAACATTTAACTTGGACTCCTGTTGACACATCTCTCTCTTCACTGGTTCCAACCACAAACTTCAAGTTTTGGTATATAGTTTCTAACACGGTCATTGATGTTAAACATTATTGTTTAGCCTACAATAGGTCATATAGATAACATAATATACATACAAGCAAAAGGAAAAATAGTAAACCCTATTCAGCTTGTCTTCAAGCTGAATGTAAAACATATCTATCATCCATAAAGTGGTCTTAGTTTTCAAAGAAAATTGATCCCTCGGGCAATAGCTATGTATGAGTTTCCATCTAAGATGTTATAAATGCATCAATTAATTTTTTATCATTTGTTCCATGCAACCCCCCTTGAATGTCAAAACATTTTTATTTTTTGTTTTTGTTTTGAATAAGCCATTGTTTTTTGTTTTATTTTCGTACATATATATATATATACGAATGAAAATTTAACAACACGTACTTTGCGAATATTTTCATACGCATTTCTGTTCCTTTCTTTTTTGTATATTGATTGTATATTAAAAGAACAAAATAAATTGGGGGCGTAAACTATGTACAACGTTTTTGATGTTCACCAATGAAGATTTGGAAGACTGTACTTTGGGAGGAGTCTTCCTAATGCCACCAATCGCATATCGCATTTGTCCTAAAAGGGTGGGGGCTTGGAGGAACACTTTTCAATTTCTTTCCAAGTCTCCCCACATGCGTGCACAGAACCGAAATGGCGGAGACCACAGACAGGATGGAGGTAAGTCCAGTCAATACGTGTGTACAAGTATTTTACAAGCTAAATGTGAACCTATTTGACGACACTAGATTAAAGCGTCCGCGTTTAACAAGTTGTATTTGGTTACATATACTCATTCAAACAATACGTCACTGAAAAGTACGTATTTAAAACAACACGCATTAATCTAACGTTAGCTTGGAAATGTAGCCTGCGATTTTAGCTAAAGCATCCATTTTAGTCCGGTTCTATCAACACCACAACGCTCCTTCATTCGGCTTTATCACGGATTACTCGATGGGCTAGTTAACGCCACCGTCTGTGGTTGCGTTAAAAACGCAGCACATTTTCCGATAATTACATGTGTATGCATACCTTGCGTGGGAAGGCATACATCTTTTCCTAGCTGAGCTCGCGCCAGTTAGCCACTACCTGACGAGCGTAGACCGCATGGAAACAGTCCAATTACACTACATTCATGGGTTAACGTACACGGTGGTTGGCTAACATGTGTACGTTTTCTCAGTTTAATGCTGAGTCAGAGACATATGGTGCTTAATTGTTCTCAGAGTTATTAACACCACCAACATGTTTTAAAATTATTTTTTAGCACCACTAGCAAGCTAGCTACCGAGCTTACCGTATAGCTAACTTGCTGGCCAGGAAATTCATTGAATGGCATTGTGGAACCGAGACTCACGTTAGCTCGGTTGGCTAGTTAGCTGCTAAGTCTGTTTCTTTAACTGCAAATTGACCATAGTGAACAATGAAGTTTGCATCCAACATACCATCAACCTTAAAAACATATGTTCTTTTGGCAGATATTTTTAAACGAACTCAAGTTTGCCTGTTTCAAAGCAAGTAATACATGTAAAGGCCTTGGACCACCATACTGTTAGTTGCTAACACCATGTGCTCTTGGTCTTTGTGATGCTGACATTTTTGGCGATTTGAATGAGTCATTTAGACTAGGTTAGATGAGTCACTTGATAATGTGTCTTTTATATTTATTTAAATGAATACTTGCATTTCTACAACGTTTTCCCCTCTCACCCAACACTATACATTTGGTGTCTATTTTAACGAATATTGCAGTTTTGTCTTATTGTCAACGAGTGTGTTGTGGTTGTAACTGTAGTCTCTTATGATGAGATTTCTCAGGGGGAGAGCTCGGCCAAGCCTGCAGCGGAAGACATGACATCAAAGGACTACTACTTTGACTCCTATGCTCACTTTGGTATCCATGAGGTAGGTTACACACTAACTAACACCTGCCTTTCCATGGGTGTGTTTCATTTTGATCACCTGACCCCTCCCCTGTCACGTACACAGGAGATGCTGAAGGATGAGGTACGCACACTGACCTACCGGAACTCAATGTTTCACAACAAGCACCTGTTCAAGGACAAGGTGGTGCTGGATGTGGGCAGTGGGACGGGAATCCTCTGCATGTTTGCAGCTAAAGCTGGAGCCAAGAAGGTCATAGGGGTAAGGCATGATACCTGTAACCCTTCCAGATGTCCATTGATATATGATTTGACACCAGACTTGAGTGAAGTGTTGCACAATGGTTAGTGTCAAGGCACTCATCCTGTCTTTTTGATTGGCTGTAGATTGAGTGCAGCAGCATCTCTGACTATGCCGTGAAGATCGTCAAAGCTAACAAGCTGGACCACAGTAAGTTACTGCACCCAAGAGCTTTTTAGCTGTTGTGATGGTTACTCTAGTAGCTGTAACTGCAACCCCAAACCCTCCATAGTCGGATAGTGACCACCGAATAAACGACACCTGTCCTTCATCTGTAGTTGTGACGATCATCAAGGGCAAAGTGGAGGAGGTGGACCTACCGGTGGAGGGAGTGGACATTATTATATCTGAATGGATGGGCTACTGCCTCTTCTACGAGTCCATGCTCAACACAGTCATCTACGCCAGGGACAAGTGGCTGGTATGTTTGTGTACTTGCTTAAGACCTTTTATACAAGACGTAAATATCTATCAACTCTTGTTGGGTTGTCTTTTTTTTTTTTTTTTTTTTTCAAGGACAGTAGTTTTTAGTACTTAAAAACACATTTCCCCTTGTTTTACGTACGTTTGTTCTGACTCAAGTGGCCTCCCCATCACCTGGTTGCATGTGGGATTTCACGCAGTTGTCAGACTTCTGAAATGGATGTATAATCTGTTATTCCCACGTGTCTTAACCCCTCTGTTGCTCTTGGTCACAGAAACCCGATGGTCTGATCTTCCCGGACAGGGCCACCCTGTACGTCACAGCCATCGAGGATAGGCAGTACAAGGACTACAAAATTCACTGTGAGTGAAGAACCCTCTGAGTGCTGTAGTTGCCATTGGAGGAAGACTAGCTGAAACCCCCTCTGTTCTCATTGATGAACTAGCTTGATAAAGGTGTGGGCCCTCATAATGACTCTGTTCTTCTTGGCATAGGGTGGGAGAATGTGTACGGCTTTGATATGTCCTGTATCAAGGAGGTGGCCATCAAGGAGCCCCTGGTAGATGTGGTGGACCCCAAACAGCTGGTCAGCAGCGCCTGCCTCATCAAGGTGGGTGGACTTGGACAGCTGGAATGGACTATAAGCCAGTGGGGCTGATATATTAAAGAAAAATGGCTTTAAGAATTGGTGTAATCGTACTTTCACTGTCATTTAATTGGGCAATGCCCTCTAGAGCTACAAATCTAGAGTTGCTCTTAATGATTCTGACCTGTCTCTACAGGAAGTGGACATCTACACGGTGAAGATCGACGACCTGTCCTTCACCTCACCCTTTTGCTTGCAGGTGAAGAGGAATGACTACATTCATGCGTTGGTCACCTACTTCAACATTGAATTTACGCGCTGCCACAAGAGGACAGGCTTCTCCACCAGTAAGGGCTTGGCAACAACATGAGCAAAAATTGCCTGTAATATCTTGTAGTTTTGTAGAGGGTTTGTGGTAAATCATAGCTTACACTGCCAGTCTGTAGAGCATAGCTTTCCAACAACAGTTTGCAGCTTTTGGCTGCAAGTGCTGGTATTAAGTCTGCTCAACACTCTTAATTTTAAACTAAAACACTTTTAAAACAAGCTTATTTGTTGCTGCAGGGGTTTTCAGAGTGGTTTATAACACCCCTGTCTTTGCTCCCTAGGTCCAGAGTCTCCCTACACACATTGGAAGCAAACAGTGTTTTATCTGGATGACTACCTGACTGTGAAAACGGGAGAAGAGATTTTTGGCACTATCAACATGAAGCCTAATGTCAAGAACAATGTAAGTAGCCCCTTCCCCCCAGTTAGTCTAACTAAATGTTGAGGTGTTCAATGTATTCAGAGTTTCCTGCTACTTTGCTGTAAATTATTTCATTGGTTTCTCTTTCAGAGAGATCTGGATTTCACTGTTGATATCGACTTCAAGGGTCAACTTTGCGAGGTGTCCAAGACCTCAGAGTACAGAATGCGTTAATTCCACCCCTCCCATGTGTTATGAAGGGGGGGTAGTGCTGAAGGGAGATGGAGGGGTCAGAGTGTGTGTTGATCTTCATTCTCCTCCAAATTGTTCCGAGTAGTCCAAAGCAACATTTTTAAAGGTTCTGCTTTTTGTGTGATGTGTGCTGTTCAAATCGTAAGAGTTTTTAAAGACTTCAGAGATCCTCAAACCTAAGGGGCCAAAGTGGAATGACGTGGCGATTCATTGTGCAATAGTCTCTCAAATGTTTATTTTACATGTTTGTGCTGATGTCCTTTTACGTTGAGCATCTCCAATTTTTGCTCACAACCATGGCCTATGGTTAGAATTGATGAACACACACCCTGACCCTTCTTCCTGCCTGTACATAGTGTTACTGTTCAGTCACTTTGGCCTCTTGTACAGTCATGGATCTTGTTGACAAAGTCCCAGTCCCTCTTTTGTTTTGTTTCTTTTTGTTTTGTTTTCTTTCTTAAGAAGCGCCTCCTGTTGCTGTCCTTACCTTTCCAGCCAATGCTGTGGACCAAGGGCAGTCATGGGTGTATCTCAAATTCCATAAAGCGTTGGGGTCAACTTCCCACGCTCGAGCAGTTTTAATGACGTAACTGATCAAGAAGCTGCCTGGAAACCTGACTAGACTATCCCTGTAGATTCCATGTCTCTGATTTAAATGTGAACTTGGACACCCTGACAGGTATGCGGATGGAAATTTCAACTGCTTATTAAGCATGGGACTTAGTCAACTATGGATGTTGTATCATTGTCTCTGGTTTTGTTGGTACCCAATCTTTAACTGTCATTCATTAGAGTTCCAATTTAGAGCCCTCCCCATGAAACAAAAGCAACCGTATAGATTTTAATGAGGTGATGAGCCCAGTGCTGGATTGGAGTTAGAGGTGGACGGTTTGTTGGACCAGTTGTCCTGAGTTCCTTGGGACTGGATGAAATTGGCTGTTTCCCCCATGAGTCTGTGGATTCCTTGTTTATGATGAGGCATAAGTCCAAGCACCTGTCTCTAAGCCAAGTGCAGCACTTAACCTTGAAACAATTGTCAGAGACTGATTCAAGGGTCTGGAGTCTTTGCTTGGATGATATTGATCACTGGGAGTATGCAGGGAGGAGTTGGGTCAGACTGGACTTTTGTTATAGGTTATTTTTGTCTTTGCTGCTTTTTTAATAAAATTATTAAACACAATCAATTGTCACACTCCTTAATGTGATGGATCAGTGTTAAATGCAGGTGTACACTGCCTGTGATGGAATTACAGATTTTAAGATGTCCTTGATGCAAACAGTTTGGTCTAGAGAGATTACACACGCCACACACACAGATTTCAGGAATTGTATATGAGTAGCGTTGTCTGATGTAGCAGACAGTTCTTCAGTAGGTTTGACTCCCATTTCTTAGACCACCATTAAAATTCTGTTATCTATGAAGTAGTTCTTCAGCATCCACATGTAATCACTTTTTGTACATTGATCATTTTAAGCCAATGCCAGGGGATGTTCACACAACTGAATATCTAGCCTTCATTCATCCATCCTACATTATTGGTTGCTTATGTTGATCATGAAATGTATCTGTTCTATTTAAATTATTTAGCACCACAAACATTTAGTAAATAAGCAATTACTTGCACAATGGTTGAACCAGCTGTCATAAAGGGCTAATTCACCATACAGTATGTGGAGTTGTGTATGGGGTATTTCTAATGTTTACATGAGATTTAGATTCTTGTTATGTTAGACTTTGTTATGCAGTGCTATAAAAGTCTTGTATTGTCAGTATCTTATACGCTTTAAAAAGAAACATTTTACGGTGGAGACTAAATTTGTACCAAGTGTGAGGCCTTTTGATTTTAATTGTTAAAATGTCCAAACACTGATGTGCTAAGACTGCTATGCTAGCTCCTCCAAGGCAGGAAGTAACATATGTATGCTCACACTGCATATACATAAACACACGTTTAGATTCACACAACTGACCATTCCACAGGTCTGTTATTCTTCCCTCATTACTACCCATCTCAATTTTTTTCTATGTCTCAATCTCCCTGTCATATCTGTAATAAAACTCGAGTATGTTAGTTTCATTACAATTTCTAGTAATAAAACTTAATGTCAGTTGACATGCTAGATCCAATTCAACCATGAAAGGTTTTTTTTGTGTTCAGGACAGCCTCTTATTATTTCACTAACTAAATAGATTCTAAACTCAGGAAACACATTTTATATTGTTGAGTGAAAGATTAATTTGGGTGTTTTATACACAGAGATAATTGAAAACAATATAAGTAACAACAGCTGTTAACAGAATCAATCAGATCTTTAATGAAAGTACATTTAAACAATATAGTTTTCCTCATGAGATCATAGGTTCACAAGATTTATCATTTAACTTCTGATCTTATTCTAGAAAGGGCTTCTGGCAGCAGTCTCTTGTCTGAAGATCGGTTCCAGTGTTCTATCTGTCTGGATGTTTACACTAATCCTGTCTCTTCTATGTGGACACAACTACTGTAAGGCCTGTGTCACCTAGTACTGGGACAACAGTGACCTGTGTCAATGTCCCATGTGTAAAATAACTTTCGATAAGAGACTCGATCTGTCACTCCAGGAGAGACTGGAGACAGTTTTGCAGATCAAATTCTCAGGAGACACGCAAGAGAGATGCTCAGAGAGAGATAACAGACAGCATTCAGGTCTTTCCTGGTCTGGTGGGCTCCATTGAGAGAAGGTAGACTGAGCTCATCGAGGTAATTACGAAGAAGCAGAAAGCAGCAGAGAAACAGGCTGCAGTGTTGATTAAAGATCTGGGGCAGGACAGATCTACTTTGTCCTGGGAAAGTAGGGCTTCTCTTCATAGAGGTTCAACTATGAGGTGCAGGTTCACGGGAAGACTGAGTGGGATGTGGGTCAGCGAGTCCATCAACAGGAAAGGGAAGATTACCGTGAGTTCTGAGGATGGATATGGATATGGACTAAGAGTCTGAGTAAAGAATATCAGCATGGAAGTCTACATGTGATCTATATAATGCCTTTTTGTGAAGTAAAACAAGTGCAGTGGAACTCTTTGATTTAACTTTATTGAGGACCAGATCAGTGAGATGGACAATCTCACAAGGACTGCGTGGAGGCACCTCCCCCTTTCCTCTCCTTTCTCCTCCTCATCCAGAAACAGTTACCAACCTGTAAGAACAAGGATGTTTGTGTTGGCAGGAGCTGAATAAGACATGCACATACATACAGTGCACTCACACAGTAACTAATAGTTACTCACCACAATTCTATTCACAGATGGGTCTTGGTTGTCCTGGAGGAGTCAATGTCCCAGGAATGGCTTCTCCACTAGGGTTAAAACACCAGCAGTACCCTGTAGAAGCCCAACACTGGGTGGGCTTAAACTGGCCATGGGAGTCACACTCGGGAACTAAAGCCCCAGGGAGATGGGTCACACTGTTGCTCCACAACTGACAGAATGTCAGAGGAACAACTGGGGAGAGAGAGAATGAGAGATAAAGCCATTCGTCTCCTGTCCATGAACAGGTTTCGGCAAACACTACCAGCATCACCCCCCCCCCTGCCCCACATACACACCTTGGCAGTTGGGTGCTGGTTGTCCTGGAGCAGTTTCTGTGCCAGAATCCCATCTCCAGCAGCGTTGACACCAGCATCTCCCTGTAGAGCCCCAACATGGTGTGGAGAACTGCCTGAAGTCACTTGAGGGAATTAGCTCCTGGCCGAGGGTTCACAATGGACCTCCAGTACTCACAGAAGGTCTGGACACGAACTGAGGAGAGAAAGTGAGAGACAAAGAGAATGAGAGATAGACCAAGGTTGCAACTCCAGTCCCACTCCATTTAACATTTTGTCAACCAACTAGCAGAGACTCTCAAACAATTAACAGTAGCCAGTTGACCTCTCCATGACACAGAAATGAAATCCCTGTTTTAGGCAGGTGATCTGGTTCTGATGTCACCATCAGAAGAAGGGCAGCAGCAACAACAGTTTTTACTGGAAGAACATTGCCAAAACTGGGCTATGGAAGTCAGTACAAAAAAGACACACATCATGGTCATCCACAAAAAAGCCCAAATGTAAGGAAAAGAGGCACATATTCACACAAAACCATGGAACAGACAATGAGTTACACATACTTAGGCCTACAAATGACAGCCTCCGGTAGCTTCTGCTTGGCAGTGATTGCACTTGAAAAATTGCTTGCACTGCTTTCTATGTGGTCAAATTCCATGTTGTAAAATGCTGTTAAATATCTGACAGCATTATCAAGCCAATCGCTCTTTATGGAAGTTAGATATGCCACCTAGACTTCAGCAGTTGGGGCAGGAACCCAACAGAGACATCGTTCTGATTTCTGTTCAAATATACTTAACATCCAAAGGAAAACACCCACAAATGAATGTCGTGCAGAATTAGGCCGATTCCTATTATCTCCGGAGGAGATCATCAACATTTTACACCCATTTAAAACCCAGTCTTGAGGAAACCCTCCAGTCTATAGCACTTCCAGTCAATTAAATTAACCCAGAGAAGAGCCCTCTGTACCAGCTGGTTATCAGATTATCAAACCAGTCATCAGCCAACACACCTCCTTCTCCGTCCATCACTCCATTACTAACACCAAAGACAATAAAACGAATGACAAAAGAAAGAAACCCTGCTATCTAGAACACTGGGGAAAATATATCAAAACACAAAACAAATAAGATTGGGAGAACAGAAACTGTTAAATGACTGATTATCTATATATTGTCAATGTAAAGAGACAGCTGCTCCCTAAATACAGAATGAGTGACCACACCCTTGCAAATGAAAAAGGAAGACAAAGTATGCTTACCTAAAGAATACAGAATCTGTGGTCACTGTACATCAGGGGAAATTGAAACTGAAACATACTTCTTAATTAAATGTTACAAGTATTAAAGTATGAGAGATCAATATATCCTAAAATGCAACCATTTAATGAAAGACTAGACAGAGCTCGATGTTAATGAGAATTTAAGATATCTAGATACGGTATGTATTTCCAATTTACAAAATAAGGAGCAGTGAATCGACTTTGGGTGATTGTTAAAACCTGTCTGTATCTTAACATGCATTTATCATTATCATTATCAGTTTTCTCCAACTGACTATGCTACTGATATTTTGTCATATTTGTATTGTTAGACTCCTTGTTAAGTCTTAGGATGTATATGCTAAATTCCCCTTCAATGTGGACTACTTTCACAATACTGCTCAACCCAAACTATCATGCCAATAAAGCTTTCTGAGCTGAATTGAGAGAGAAAGGGGAGAGAAATATATAATTTCATATACAGAGAGAGTGAATGGGAAAGAGAGGATGAGAGTGAGAATGAGAGAGAAAAGATTGGAGAGGCTGAGAGAAAGAGGATGAGCAAGTGAGCAAGCATGCTCCGTTTTAACACTTCTATAGCTAGCTATTCCGCCAACAAGCTAGCAGTGATGGCATGGATGGGTGGTGTATAGAAATGATCAAATCCTTCCACACCTGAGCAGTCGGGTCTGGGTTGTCCTCGAGCAGTCAGTGTCCCAAGGTTGGCCTCTCCCCGAGAGTTGACACACCAGCAATACCCTGTAGACTCTGAACACTGAAAGGGGAGGAACTGGCCCTGGGAGTCACACTGTGGATGGTAGACTCCACGGACGGCCATCACACTGGCCCTCCATCGCTCACAGCTGGTCATTGGATGACCTGGAAGAGGTAATGAGAGAGCACTTGCAGCACTCCTTTCATACACATTGCTCTAGGTTGGTGGAGAGGGAAGGATTTTTGCACTAAAAGATGAAACCACAACTGGATTTCACACACCCACAGTGATTTGGAGAGGCAAGAGGTGTGTGTACATGAGTCCAAAGAGTGAGAGAAAGGACAGAGATGAACAAATAATGAGTGGAAGAGTGAGAGACAGATAAAGACAAAAACACAGAGAGAGAGTTGAGATTAAATGTCATTAAACTTCTTTAAAAAGTTTTTCCAAGGTTATTCTTTGTTCTTCCACAAACTGGAGGTTGGTGCAATGGGCAGTTCTATGGGCATATGTGAAGCCCTCTGTGAAGTTGCTCATTAAAAAAGCAGTACAATTATGTTCGACTTGAATTTGACTTAAAATGTGTTTGTTTTACCTTGTGATGCGTTTTGCCCCAGAGCCAGAGCAGCACAGAGCAGCAGGCACAGGGTGAGCATCATTTTCATGATGACAGAAGATCCTGGAGACCAGAGCACACTGGAACAACACCGCTCCTGAAGAGGCAAGCAGACACCTTTTCACCAGCCAGACAGCAGCAGCCAGGATACCACAATACAGGAACGTCCTGCAGATTCACTCTCTTTTATCAGCAAACTTCAGCACTAACAGGGCAGCTGGTACAGGTCGTGCCAATACAGGTCAAGGTGCCCGCAGAACAGTCAGGACGACCCTTTGAAGGTCTCCATGTGTCAGGGCACACAATAGTTTTCCCCAGTGTAGTTCAGTTCAGTTCGGAAAAGGCTTTTCTGGTATAAAATACATTTGTAAATAATAGCCGATCAACAAAGAATCTCATCTCTTTGCACCTCATGCAAAGCAAAGCACTGCATTCAAAATATCACAACTTTGTCTCAAAGGCAAACATTTGATTCATGTTGCAAACACCTTTACCATAATATTTTTTGTATACATATCTAATACACAGTTATTCAAAACCTGAAGCTCTTGCAAGTGGCAGAGATGTAAAATAATTCATCGTTGTGTTTGAAAAAGGAAATCAAGATACTTCCTCTTAGATGGTTGTGAGTTACATTGACAGTTGTGTGTTGTGCAAAAAGTGTTTTAAGAAATTGAAAATTTGCTAATGAATGTATGGTTTGGCAGATTTGGTGTGATTCTAGTGTTTGAGTCTAAGGTTTCAGAAAATGTGTAACCAGTCAGAAGGTTTTGTGTAGGCAATTGAAAAAAACTGTATATCCTAAAAACGGCACTATTACTCATAACTCATAATGATAAGTTAATATATGATGTATAGATATAATAAAGAAATAAAATAAAGCACAATAATGTAGTAAAATAACTTCAGTCTATACAACATGTTTTAAACAGTACTACAGTTTTTCCCAATTGCTAAAACACCAAAACCTATTGGCTGAACAAAGTTCTCAGTTGCTTGAACTCATTTAGCTCATTATGTAATTTGTTGTCAATACTGCAGGGGTTGGATAAAGTCTGGAAGTATGACTGCTGGATCCTGCCAAACATACCCACACATATGTGCAAGCATTCACACACGATTCCACTGAAAAGAGGAGCAGATCACTGAACTGAGATGATTCTAGCAGCAGTTTTTTTCCGGTAAAAGCAGTTAGACAATCAACCAATCACAGAGTGAGAGTCAGGCCTGCCCCGCCCATAAAGCAGCAGTGGAAGTTCTCTTGGAAGGGCAGCTGTGATTGGTGGAGGTCCATAGTTGTTCTATAGATATCCCTTCACATGGACATGTCTAGTGTACGGAGCCTCTCACGGGCCAGAGAGACACCTGTAGACACAATCCACAGGTTTAGAGATAGAAATGTCCGTTATCCACAATCACTTCGAGTAGGTTTAAACATTTTGGGTGTTTAATTAATCAGCACTTTTTTCATTCAGTGCATTTCAGGCCAGGGTCATACCTAGTTTACAACCAACAGTAAGTTAATGTATTTGACTATTTTATGTATGTATACATACTCTTACACACACAAAATCTTGTCACCCCGCCCTACGCTGGCGGTCTCATCCGTCCAAGATCATTTCCTGTACCAGAGGCCTGTGAAGGTTCTGCGCAGTATCTTGGACAGCACTCTTCTGAAAGAAGTGAGTTTATGCAGGTGCAGCAGACACTTCAGACTTTGATCTAGATCCTGAAGAAGTCAGACATGGAGACTGTCTTTAACCCTCAAGCTCCCTTCGGATCAAAGAGACCCCAGCCATTCTGTGAAAACGTTATCATGACAGAGGAGTCAAGTGAATTGTTTTAATACAATTTTTTCCTGAGATGCATACCGTGCCACCCTGACTCCACCTTTAGGTCGTGGCGACTCACTGCGCGGCGTCTGCATTGTCTATTATGACGACATTCGCTAGCTGTCCTTGGGTCATCGTGAACCGCCGCCGTGTTGGAACAGGGTTTTTGTTGTTGTGCTGATACAAAACAAACGTTTTTTTTCCATTCACGACTTTACGTAAGGAACGGTCCCCCCGATCTGAACCCGAGCGGTGTTTTGTTGTTGGACTTCTGTGCTAGTTACAGTTTGTCCATAACGAACACCATGTTCGAGCACAAGGGCATCCATCAGTGCACGTGGCACCAGGGCACCCTAGGCCGAAGGTCGATGATCGACTTTGTTGTCGTGTCCTCTGACCTCTGGCCACGTGTCTCGGACACTCGGGTAAAGAGAGGGGCGGAGCTGTCAACCGATCCCCACCTGGTCGTGAGCTGAATCCGCTGGTAGGGGAGGAAGCCGGACAGACCTAGCAGGCCCAAGCGTTTCGTGAGGGTCTGTTGGGAACCTCTGGCGGAGCCTTCTGTCATCGAGGTCTTCAACTCGCACCTCCGCGAGAGTTTCTCACAGATTCCTGGGGGGGGCTGGGGACATTGAATCTGAGTGGACTATGTTCTCGGCCTCCATTGTCGATGCCGCGGCCCGGAGCTGCGGTCGTCAGGTCTCTGGGTGCCAGTCGCGGCGGCAATCCCTGAACCCGGTGGTGGACACCGGAAGTAAGGGATGCTGTCAAACTGAAGAAGGAGTCCTATCGAGCCTGGTTGGCTTGCGGGACTCCGGAGACAGTTGACAGGTGTCGGCAGGCCAAGCGTGCCGCGGCTCTGATTGTCGCGGAGGCAAAAACTTTGGTCTGGGAGGAATTCGGGGACCTATGGAGAAGGACTACCGGAAGGCCTCTAGGAAATTCTGGCAAACCGTGCGCCGACTCAGGGGGGAGAAGCAGTTCTTCACCAACACCGTGTACGGTGCGGGCGGGGAGCTGCTGACCTCAACTGGGGACATTGTTGGACGGTGGAAGGAATACTTTTAGGATCTCCTCAATCCTGCCGTCACATCTTCCGAGGAGGAAGCAGAGGCTGAGAACCCGGAGGTGGACTCGTCAATCACCCAGGCGGAGGTCACAGAGGTGGTCGGTGGGCTA
>BROE01000018.1:13702819-13727885 GCA_036571765.1 Plecoglossus altivelis
GATGATGTTGTCCTGATGGCTCCATCGGACCGGGACCTACAGCATGCACTAGAGCGGTTTGCAGCCGAGTGTGAAGCTGCCGGGATGGGAATCAGCACCTCGAAATCTGAGGCCATGGTTCTCGACCGGAAGAAGGTGGCTTGCTCCCTCCGGGTGGGTGGGGAGCCCTTGCTTCAAGTGGAGGAGTTCAAGTATCTCGGGGTCTTGTTCACGAGTGAGGGAAGGACGGAACGTGAGATTGACAGGCGGATCGGTGCGGCGGCCGCAGTGATGCGCTCTCTGTACCGGTCCGTCGTGGTGAAGAAGGAGCTGAGCCGGAAGGCAAAGCTCTCAATTTACCGGTCTATCTACGTTCCTACTCTCACCTATGGTCATGAACTTTGGGTAATGACCGAAAGGACGAGATCGCGGATACAAGCGGTCGAAATGAGTTTTCTCCGCAGGGTGGCTGGGCGCTCCCTTAGAGATAAGGTGAGGAGCTCGGTCACACGGGAGGAGCTCGGAGTAGAGCCGCTGCTCCTCCACGTCGAGAGGAGCCAGCTGAGGTGGCTCTGGCATCTGTTTCGGATGCCTCCTGGACGCCTCCCTTGGGAGGTGTTCCGGGCATGTCCTACCGGGAGGTGGCCCCGGGGAAGACCCAGGACACGCTGGAGGGACTATGTCTCTCGGCTGGCCTGGGAAGGCCTCAGGATCCCCTCGGAGGAGCTGGAGGTGGTGTGCGTGGAGAAGGAAGTCTGGGCCTCCCTGCTCAGACTGCTGCCCCCGCGACCCGGCCCCGGATAAGCGGAAGACAATGGATGGATGGATGGATGGATGGACTTTACGTAAGCTGAAGAAAACCTCAGCCGTCCACCGTTGTAGCCAAAATAACTTTTCCCAATAAAGAAAAAGTGAAACGCATTCAGATGTCAGGACAGCTGGGTTTTAGTTTTGTTCCGGGGTCATGCAGCTTCACCGCCTTGTAAATTCTACAGCAGATGTTTGCAAATGCTGATCAAGGTGGCACAGAATAAGACGGATATGAGTCCCCCGAAGATGTTTCAGAAGAGGAAGACGGGGAAGAGTACCCTGTAGATGTTACAGACAAAAACATGGGAAGAGTACCCCGAAGATGTTTCAGAAAGGAAATGGTAGACTTTTGTGTCGAAAAACAGCAACATCGAATGGTCTTCAGTCGCGTGCCGGAACCAGAAGATGCTGCCTTTGCAATGCAACGTCACAAAGGGCTGGACCTACGGTCTCACGTTCTACGCAGTTTCCCATGCTTGAGACATCGTCTCCACTTTTTACTCTTCTTCATGCTGCAAATTGAAACAGGGATATTGGTCGAGACAAATCAGGGAGGGTATTTGAAATATAGAGATGAGTGGAAAGGTATGGATGCCACTAGCCTGCACGCCAACATAGGGCTGCTGATCCTGGTAGGGGTGTACAAGTCTTGAGGTGAGGCAGCCGACAGTCTTTGAGATGTGCATAGGCGAAAGAGTGATTTTCCGCGCAACAATGCCGCTCAAATTCTTCCACAGCTACTCAAAGTCAACACAATTCGACCATCGTGGGATGGGAGCGGCTAGATGCGTCGCGGATATGTTGGCTGCGGTAAGAGAGGTCTGGAATATATGTGTAGAGAGATAACTACGCCTCTACAACCCAGGGCCCGAAGTGACTGTGGACGAACAACCGGTCGCATTCAGAGAACAGTGTCCTTTCAGGCAGTATGTGCCAATTAAACGAAAAAACGGGATCAAGTCATAGGTCGTGTGTGACACAAAATCCAGCTACGCTTGGAAGATGCAGGTCTACACTGGGAAGCCGATTGACAAAGCCCCAGAGAAGAAACCAGACTGCACTGGACATGACGGTCGTCTGACGGGTAGCTCAGAAGCGATCTCATGACAAGAAACATGACCATAGTTGGCACAGTCCGAAAGTCCGAACAGGTCCGAGCTCCCATCCCAGCTGCTAATGACGAAGACGCGACGGGTGCTGTTGTAGCAGATCGCCTTAACGCCCACCACTGCTCTGGTTTCCTACCTTGCCAAGAGAAACTAGAATGTTTTACTCATGAGCATGCACAGACACAGAAAACAGCACTAGAAACGACGGGAAACCAACCATAGTCCTGGACTACAACAGCAACAAAGGTGTCAACAATCTGGATGAGGTCATAGCTGCCTACAGCTGTAGAAGGAAGACGGCCCGCTGGCCCCTCGTCTTCTTTGGCGAAATCATTGACGTATCTTCCTACAATGCCTTTGTGATATGGCGAAAGGTTAGCTCCAATTGGATGCCTCGTAAGCACAACAAGAGGAGGTTTTTCCTCAAGCAGCTGGGGAGGGAGCTGGTGACTCTGCTGATCGAAAGAAGACGATGTCCCACCTACATAGTAGCCTCAGCTGAGGTTGTGGAAGGTATCCAGATGGCAGGCTGTTGCAGTCAGCCTTCTCAACCTGAAGAGGGGGCGGTGGCAGTAGCAGCAGTGGCCATAGCAGCAGTAGCAGAGGTGACACTTGAGGCTAACCCTTAGGTAACCCTAACCCTGCGGTGGTGGCAGCGCTGGTCCCTGCCAGTAAAAGGAAGAGATGTCAAGTCTGCCCGTACAAGAAGGACTGTGAAACATTTTTCTTGGGTGTAACAAGTACGTCTGCAAAGAATGTTCCTGCATACACTGCCCCACATGCCCCCCCAAGCGAGGCTTCAGACAAGGGGAGGGTCAAGCCCTCAGGAGAGTGCAAGGTCATAGACAACGAGGGCAGCGTGAGGGTTAAACTATTTCAGGATTGTGAAGGAAGCTTGGTTCTGCAGCCTCCTGGAGGGCTCCCATCCTGGCCTGCAGCAACCTCCTGTTAAAAAAGGTGAGCTGTTCTTGTTCCAGATTCAAGTTTTAGATATTCATTAGCGTTGCCACGATGGAATGAGAGGTAAGCTTTCAGTGATTTTATCAGTTGGGTTGTTGGAGTTCCTTATCTTACAAATAGTGACCCCTCATGAAGGGACATCTGGCCAGGTCAAGTAAATAAATTTCAGTATCCTTGACTGAAGAAACTCCAAACACTGAAATATATTTGAAAACTGCCTGTTTCAAATGAACTGATGACCATTGAGAAATCATCTCAATGACAGTATAAGTCATTGAGTTGGAGACAGACTTCACACAACTTTAACAATGATCAGAATTCATCATGTATTAAAACTTCAACAACTGATGAATTACACAGCACCAGTTGCATAAAACTGCATTAATACTAACAAATTACCTACAATCATTAATGTATCTCACTTCTACACTAGTGGTAGGCAGTCACTTCTGATCATGCAACTTTTAGACAGCAAGTGCTAACGACATGAGCCTTCCATTAGATCGCTTTTACACAGCTGATATTTACCAATCAGCAGACCACAGGGGTGAAGGATCAATTCAGAGACATTTACAAGTTGCAAGTCAATAAAGGTGAGAATTTATTTAAAAGTTGAAGTTACACAATTGCGCCAACAAGAGTCACTTGCTACGAGTCCTCAGAAGCAGGTGGAGGGAGCGCACCCCTACTTCGTGGCCCAAATCCAGGAATCCTTCTCTGGCCCTCAGCACTAGCAGTGGAAGACATGGGGGTAGCTGCTGGAGCCAGTGTAACACTTGACTGAAGGGAAGCATCATCCTTGAACATGATGTCGTACACTGGACGGAGCATCTTTTTACCCCTCTTTCCTGCAAGTCTGTCAAGGGCCGTGTCAACACAGGGAGGCCACTGGGGATCAGTGGGTACAACGCTTGCGGCAGATGTCGGAGACCAGGGGTATTGAGGGGTCCTTGGGAAAGAGGGGTTGGGAAGGTCTGGCATCTGGGGGCCAGCGGGAGCAACCATTGTAGTGGCAGTAATTGGCAAGAAGGAGCCAGGGAATTCAGAGTATGGAGGCAGCTCTTCTGACTCAGAATCAGAAGTACCTGCAGTAATTGGGAATGGTCTGGTTGACCATGGCTGCCCAGGAAACTGTGGTGAAGATGGGGGCCTGGGGAACCCAGGGGATTCAGATGAGTCAGGGACTACTGGCAACTGAGGGGAGCCAGGGAACCCAGGAAACTGAGAGCCAGGACCACCTGGGAACTGCGGGGAGCCAGGAGAGCCGGGCAGCCCAGGAAACTGCGGCGCTGCTGTGGACCCAGGGAATTCTGGAAACTGAGGGAGGCCGGGGAACCCAGGGACTACTGGCACCTGAGGGGAGCCAGGGAACCCAGGGGATTCAGATGAGCCAGGGACTACTGGCACCTGAGGAGAGCCAGGGAACCCAGGACCATCTGGGAACTGCGGGGAGCCAGGAGAGCCTGGCAGCCCAGGGAACTGTGGCGCTGCTGTGGACCCAGGGAATTCTGGAAACTGAGGGAGGCCAGGGAACCCAGTGGATTCAGGGTCTACTGGCACCTGAGAAGAGCCAGGGAACCCAGGAAACTCAGGGGACCCTGGGGATTCAGTTGAGCCAGGACCATCTGGGAACTGCGGGGAGCCAGGAGAGCCTGGCAGCCCAGGGAACTGTGGCGCTGCTGTAGACCCAGGGAATTCTGGAAACGGAGGGAGGCCAGGGAACCCAGGGGATTCAGGGTCTACTGGCACCTGAGGAGAGCCAGGGAACCAAGGAAACTCAGGGGACCCTGGGGATTCAGTTAAGCCAGGACCATCTGGGAACTGCGGGGAGCCAGGGAACCCAGGAGATTCAGGGGAGCCAGGGACTACTGGCAACTGAGGGGACCCTGGGAACCCAGGAAACTCAGGGGACCCTGGGGATTCAGTTAAGCCAGGACCATCTGGGAACTGCGGGGAGCCAGGAGAGCCTGGCAGCCCAGGGAACTGTGGCGCTGCTGTGGACCCAGGGAATTCTGGAAACTGAGGGAGGCCGGGGAACCCAGGGGATTCAGGGTCTACTGGCATCTGAGGGGAGCCAGGGAACCCAGGAAACTGAGGAGAGCCAGGACCATCTGGGAACTGCGGGGAGCCGGGAGAGCCTGGCAGCCCAGGGAACTGTGGCGCTGCTGTGGACCCAGGGAATTCTGGAAACTGAGGGAGGCCAGGGAACCCAGGGACTACTGGCACCTGAGGATAGCCAGGCAGCCCAGGGAGCTGTGGCGCTGCTGTAGACCCAGGGAATTCTGGAAACGGAGGGAGGCCAGGGAACCCAGGGGATTCAGATGAGCCAGGGTGAAGACTTTCCGAGTGTCCCAGGACTGGGAATTCAGGAAAGGAAGCTGTAAGCTGCAGTGGCCGAGAGGAGAGGTTAAAGGGTTAGATTCAATATCCAATGTGGTTTGCTTGTGTAGATACGTGATGTAGATAAAAGATGTGTCACAACAGCTCAGTAGACCGGCAAGGAATGAAATCAAATGTTTCACTTGACTTCTTTTCGTGAAAAGGTTTCACAGCATAGGTCTTATTGACCCAAAGGGGAGAGAGAGGGTTGTGGTGTGATAAGACAAGTCGGACCACTCAGCTGCAGGGGGGGCGTCGACTCGAATACCGCATGAGGAATAAGGGAACACTTGTCATATGCCACTTTCCGGAGTGTACTTTATGGCTCTTACGTCTCATTCCATAAGTTGTTGTCTCATTGATTGTCATGTATTGACAAGGTTGAAGATGTGGCGTAATTGGTTGTACTCGGATATAAAAGTATTAATTATTTTTCTCTGGATTCTTCATGTCCTCAAGTCTTCTGAACTCCTTTACACCTTCTTCTTCACCTCTTGTGTTCTATCTCTGGTTTACAATAATCCAAGTAGAGACGGAAGGGTTCACCTTTATTTTGTACCATGTTTGCCTTTTTATGAATTTCATTCAATTGCAACGCTATAAATGTTTATTTTAATTAACCTCACGTGACCATTTTTGCTGATTTAACCAAACGTCTGAAATTCCATTGGTATTGGCATAATTTGGTTAAAGCAAATACATGGTTCAGTTTCCCATCTTCCTTCAACCATAGGGGAGTTAGTTTTGATTGTGCATCCAATATTAAACCCCCTTCAATGGCTAGTCTGTTGTTAAAGATAAGACAGATTAAAATCTTTCTTAGCACTCGATGGAAAATAATGTACTGCTGTACATTCTAGAAGTGGTCAGTTATTGTTGACCACAAGTTGCAAGTTGTGCCCCATGTGTGGATTCATTGAACACATTGTGTTGAGAAATTGTGTTAAAACCATAATAGATTATCTGCTGGTTTAAAACAGACGCAAAAGCCTTTAACCCCTATATTTAATGACAGCAGAGTATTTGAATCATTTCATTTTGATCTCCTGACAATATACAACCAGATCCAGCATTAATGGAACACAATACTTTTTGGTGGATTAGTCATTTTGCTCCACTGTAATATAATACATCTAGAAAAACCAAAAACAGCTTTGTAGTACTTTCACATAGTAATTTATTCTGTACAGCTGTAACTGATTTGCAATTATGTAGATGCAATGATGCATTAGTTCCTGCTTAACAGTGAATCTTTCATGGGGTGTATCAGTTCCCAAGGGCCTGTGTAGACTCACTCCTCCCAGGGGCTCATGTCAGTGTCGATGGCTACACAGTTGTAAGCAGCATAGCGCAGCTTTTCCTCACACACCTTTGCACTGCAGGAAACAGACACACGGTTAGGGATATGGGAAGAGGATCTTGTGGCTTCAACTTCGATGGTGTCAAAGAATGATTTTCAAAAGTAATACTGACCTTGGATAGTTTGGTAAATATAGTGTGCTTGAGCACGTGGAGGATTGTGGAAGTGCATCTGTGGTTTCAGAGCTGCAAAAATGAATTTATTTCCATGGCTTAAGTACTCAAGCACAGCAAGTGTTACCCAAAGTATCTTCTTTGGAGCAATGCCCTTACAGTACATACCCTTGTTTCTCTGGAAAGATGTAGATAGGTGCTGGGAGACGACTTCTCCCAGTCACAAACCTCAAAAATCGGCTACGATCCTCTAAAAACGGAAAGACAAAGTAAAGGTAAGTAAATAATTCAAGAACATATCTCTCACATTTCTGCCCAGCAGTATCCTGTCAGTAATGGTCAGCATTTAACTGACCGTTGGTGAAGTTCATCAGGGCTTCCCACAAATACTGCACTCGAACGTCTGTCTGTTCCAAGTCCTCGTAGCGAGCTGTTGACAGAGTCCAAGAATGAGTCAGCAAATCCCATGAATGGAGTAACTCAACGCTAATACTAATTGGAAGAACCAAATCCATCAGCCAACAACCAATGTTTCTGCATATCTGGTGCCGTAGTAGAGAGCTTCACTGAGCTCCAAGACTCACTAAGTCGTTTGAGGGCCTCCACCGTGATCTCAGGATCACCACACACTCTCTTCTCCACCTCCTGCCAGGTGAGCAGGTCTAGGACAGCCTGGGGCACCACCTTCACCAGCCCAGCATGCATCGCTGCGATCTGGGACACAAATTAAACACTTTGTTCTTGCACGTATAAAATTATACTCACCCTTTCCAAACATCTACATTTCATCTGTAGTTTAAATGAAAACGCTCAAAACAAACAACTGAGTTTCAGGACCTGCTGTTTGCACTCCTCGAGACGGGCTTTCTGCACCAGACGGATAAACTCCCGGCGGTCCTCGTAGCGGACCACCACAGTGCTGCCTCCAGGGATGAGGTCCACCAGCTGGCCGTCGCTCAGCAGAGTAGTGTAGACCAGCTCCTGACCAAACTTGAACTCAAACGTCTCTTGGTCCATGTTCTCCATGGCCTCCAGCAGCTTCACCTGCTCACACACACACAGTCAAAGGTCATTTGTATGACCTCCCACTGACACGATACCTGTGTCTGAGCACAGTGTACATTTGATGTGAAAGCAGTACAGTGATTCATGGACCACTAGCTGAAGTGCTGCTCACCAACACAGAGTCTACAGCAGGGAAGTCTTTGCTCCAGCTGACAGCCTCTCCAGTGAGCTGCTTCCAAATCAGACCAGGTAGGGCCAGAACCTACAAGAGACACAATAGAGGGGATAGCAATCTCAACTGGACATGGAAAGATTGAGCGAATGGGGTGGGCGGGGGGGTGCAGCGGAAGTGATGTCACCAACCAGAAAGTCTTTTCCTCTGAGAGCCGCTCCCATGAGCTGGCCTATCCATTCATACTTATGGAACTCTTTACAGGACGGGTTTGGTACATAGAAGTCTCTAGCCTCCCCAGTACCCTGGGTAAAGAGCAGGGTAATCAGTAAAACTATTTTTCAAATGAATCACCACTAGAAAGATAATGGAAGATACTAGAATAATGAGGGTTGAGAATATTCCGGTCCATTACTTGGTTGGATGTGCGGGTGAAGAAAGGCAGGGGCATGGGACACTCTGCAGAGCTGGGGCACAGCTCCTCTGACATGTCCGCCAGACTGTCCCGGAATCCACCACCTACAAGACAGAACAGCAGAGTCGAGTGTATCGTCTTGATGTATTATTAGAAGACGGATAACAAGCGCCCATTTTATTTATTTACTATTAATATCTCTGACCTTGATCAATGATTCCCTCTGCGATGAATTTACACTCCCACCACTGGTCATATCGTGCAGGCCACCTGTGTAAAAAAGCAAGAGAAAAAGAAAAGTTTGCGGAAATAAACACTGTGTATGAAGTGAAGCCTTGAACGTAGTGAACCTGGGGTCAACCAATGGAAATAAAGGATGTTACCTATAGTCCAAGGTTTTCTCAAACTTGTCAGATGGTTTAAGTCCTTCATACACCTGCAAAGACAAGCAGTCAAAAGTATACACTTCAGTCACCTATAGTAATTCTGGGTTGAATGGTGGTAACACAGGACACTGCTTTCTGCACACTCTGTTCACTAACCAGACAACAGAACACAAGTGACTTAAATCACCCCAGGAACACATTTTATACAAACATGAAAAGAGAAGTGTAAACCTGTGTAAAGACGGCATTCTTGCAGCTGGGGTCCAGAGAGGGGTTGTCTCTGTGCTCCATAGCCAGTCGGCGGTTGATGTAGAGACGGGGCATAAAGTTGGGTTTACTTGTCTCAGAGTCTTTCAGGCACTGGGTGATGAGGGGAGAGCGGCGCTTGGACAGCAGCAGGTACTGCTTTATACTCTAGGGGGCGACAGTAAACACAGTTACAAGAGTCAAACAGCCAAAGGTGTATAAATGGGGATGGACATACATTTTGTTATTAAACCATAGAAAAACAACTGAATGACAAAGATCCTTCAAGGCCCTGCTTTGATGGACAGTTGATGGCGAACTACTAACTTACTTTGATGTGGTTGAAGGTGCCCAGACTGTAGTCCCAAGCAGGGACCAGGTGGGGCAGTAGACTGTCCAGGAGAGAGATGAATCTGCACAGTGTGAAGACGTAAAAAGAACCACAGTTTAAATACCTGATGACCAGAAACAGGTGAAATACACTGGGCACATTCTTCAGTTTGCCAGGGTTGGAGGGTTCCTCCCTACCTCTGGATGATTAAAGCCCTGCGGTAGAGCACGTCAGCTGGGGTCCCCTCCAGGCGGGGGTAGCGCACCAGGTTTGGGGACTGGAACACATCAGCGCTGAGGCCCAGGTCTCTCTCACAGGACGACTTGATCTTCAGACCTCGGATCCGCACATCAATGCCCTCGTCTAATAAGCGAGCACCAACAGGCCATGTATTATCATGATTAATGGGACATCATCAAGCTCAGCAGAAACCTTATAACAACCATTCATTTTAATCAGGAATGTTGAAGTAGGAAAACATCTAAAAACATGTAAGACCCTGAGGACCAGGGTTGTCGATAGCGATGGTGCTCCTAGAAATGACCATACTAGGAAGAAACTGAAAATTTAGAATGCACCGAAAACCGAAACCAAATATTATTTGTAAACTTATGTTTAAACTTTCTTTTTTTTTTAACTGTATCAGTATTCCCTTTTTCTTTACCCTACTCGCTGTTGATGTTACTACTGAGACAACACTGCAGATTGCAAATATGAATCCTTATCAGAAACTCATAAGTATTTCCACACCGCTGACATGATGGGCCTCATTTCAGATTTGGCCCCCTTACTGTTGTTTGGGCATAACCAGAAGTACCAGAGCAAGACAATATTGGATGTCAGAGTTGAGAACCTCTTACCTCGACACTCCTCAATTCGAACTTCAATGACAGGAAGGTGGGATGTCATGTCTTCAAGCACACAAACTTCACCAATCAGATTGCTATAGCACAAAGCAAATGATGTTGTTCTATTGTTCAATATTTACCATTGATGTCTGTGACAGCTGAGACACAAATGACTTTGTCAGACCCACTGTCTGAGTGACCTACTCATCTATAGTGACATCGTTCAGCTTCCTTAGGTTGTCCCCCTCTCCCCCAAATACAGTGACTCTCTTGGGCATGTAGTTGTCATCTGTCGAGTCCACCGTCAAGATCAGCTTACTACAGGAAACAAAAAATAGAACATTTAAATATCAATTTGAATATAACAATGGAAAGGAATTCACTTAGAATGCAAAACTATAGCATGACCTGCGAGTGCACTTGAATTAATGATTCGAATGCATTCCTTAAGTCAATTAATACTAGCAGATTTTGTTTTCATTTAAAACAAATTTCATTTGAAGTGTCATATTGACAGGATGCTCGAGTCTACAGCCTTACTTGACGACTGTGCCTCTCTTCATGTGCAGGCGAATCCAGTGTTGGCCCTGCATGCCGTCGCTCTCCCAGTATGTGTCTGTGTCTCCATCAGTAAGACAGCTAGCACCACCGCTGGGGTCCTCCTGCAGACACGCAAACGTCCGCACGCGCCCAATCAGAAAACGCTGGTGAAAATAGAGCCTGTGCTTGCACGTGCATCACGCCACGCACTGCGGATCCTGTCTACTCACCGAGCAAGATGACACATCGATGCTGGTGACACACTGTTTCACACTCCCCAAGTTCTCATCCTCCTTGCCTATATGGTCATAGAAGTAGTGCACCAGGTCCTCGTCGCATTCGAATGTCCAGGTGGGCGGCACATGCCTGGCAAAACAGAGGCTGAGACTCTAAGACAGATGCATACTAAGAGCAATGCCTACTGTCTGCTTTGATGTGAACCCTCATTCACATAAAGCTCTCACAAATGGGACCGATGGGAAAAGATGCTACGTCACAGGAACTCCTCGCTCTGCTTGAAGCGCTCTGCATGAAGCGCTCTCTCTCTCACCTGAGCTTCTGGACAGCAGCTTCATCACAGTCGGCGATCTTAGGCTTAGAGCCTAGATGTAGGGAGCACTCTATGTCCACCACCTGCTCCCACCTGAGACAGGGAGAGGAGAAAGGAAACACGTATTCATTAGCCTGTCTTGTTACGGTTTCTAGGGCAAGACTCATCTTGGGGTAGCGTGCGCTACTGGGAGCGTACACACACACCTGTCGCAAGGTTTGTGATCGTAGCCGAAGAGCTGCTGGTGCCTGTTGACAGTTTCGGGGGATTCTACAGGCACCAGTCTGTCCCCTCCTTCTGTGTGCTTACACACCAGGATCCAGCCCTCCTCCAGCTCCTGTCCTGCACGGTGCTCCTCCAACTGCTCCTGTATACCAACACACACACACACACAGAACATGTGAGCAAAACAATTTAAAAAACATGTTGGAGATGTATTTACTGTGAACTGTATGCTAATGGTTGGATGTGCAAATCCTACCTTGTTTATTTTAACCCATAGTCCTTGACTGTTGCAGTATTCTTCCCCAGTAGTCCGAATACATGTCCCTTTCTTTGGTTCAATGTTATACTTGCATAACTTCTTACTATGTGGAGTTTGATGGGGGCTTTCCCAAACTGACACGAGGGTCTTTCCTGCAGAGTTGCTGGTGGAAGAACTCGACGAGGCAGTTGAGTTTGATGATGAATCTTTGCAGATTTTATAGCAAACCTCCTTTGGGACATAACACAGGCATTCTGGCACCAATTCATTCTTCTTAAAACATTCAATGCACCTATTTAGGAAGCGAATTCTTCCCAGTAGAACATGAGAGTTGTCGCCAGGTGACATCTCTAGCTGTGTTCCAGCTCACTGCCAGGCAGGTAAAGAAGCAGTAACAGTCGGTGAGCTGCGTGAATGTCTCCCGAGTTTAAGGAACACCCCCTGACATTACGGTGAGCAGTTTGGCTTCCCCTTTGTTTTCCTGTACTGGCGCTGCAATACTCCTATCAACATGACACACAAAGCAAAGCCACAACTTCAGACAAAACAGAACATTCCGCCGCAATCTCACCGCTTCAGCTGTTTACTAACAACACATTGGCTGCTGAGAGCAAGCCAGGGATAGGTGGTGTATACTTTCACCCTTGCTATCATGTCGAGCATGCTGTCCCGAAATCAACATAAGAGTCTGACATTGCTAACAGGGCATGCCTCCGTCAAACTGGGTGATTCTGCTTAAGTTAGCTCAAAGCTTAAAGCTTGTGAGGTTGGACTCGCAAGCAAACCATTAGGCTACTATGCTAGCTACAGCTAAACTCGAGTCTGTCTATTATTATCTAACTAGCACCCACAGTTACATTGCAATGGTAGTCGGCTAGGTTACAAGTCAGCTCGACATATGTGTTATAATACGTTGAAGAAAAAAAACCTCACTAGCAAGTGGAGCTATCATGCAATATTGTAATGAGTAGCTGTCGTTACTCACTTACGCAACAAGCTATTTAGCTAGCAGTCTAAGAGCAGTTTCCTTATCAGTTCTGTCGATAGTTATCTTTAATCGGACAGTTTTGGCAATATACTTACTCAACGCTATCCAGTTAGCTAGTTACCATACGGAAGTACCTCTGAGTACCTCTGTCAATTACTGGATCTCGTTTAGCGTCAGAGTACTTCCAGTGGGCGGGATTGTTAGTGTCATGAAGAAGAATGCTCCGCCCGTCGAACGGATGGCCCGTCTACGTGGGTATATTTCACGTATTTCTTTTTAGCATACTAGACTTGCATTATAACTTGTAATTTGTAACATTTAATTTACTGTTTTTATTGATTCCTGGTCAAAACAATTAAAATAATTATAAATCTATATGAGACATTCCTGGGGATTTGCTTTAAGTGATTTTACATTATTCAGCAAGAAGGGTAAAAACAGTTCAATGGTAAATAAACCAGTTTTAATACAGAATAAAGGACATTCAAAGGCTTCAAGTGGCCAAAAAAATAAAGCCATTCAAAAACTTTTTTCAGTAGCAGGATGGATCCACTACTACTTTAAACTTCCCCACATTTTTCTGATTGGTGGGTTTGTCTCCCTCAGCAAGTTTGCTGACTTCCTGTCCATTACACTCATCCCCATTAGTGTGCTCATCAGAGGACAGGCTTCCCCTGTGGAGTGGTACTAAATGGACACTCTGGTTCCCTTTGGTATTGGTCCCAAAGACATCACCAACCGACCCTCTAAAATTCTGATCTAAAACATGGGAATCCACTGATTGGTCCTCATCACTTATCCTGTAGACGACAAACAACCAATTAAAAACACACAATAATGTTGCAGGCATGCTTCTGAAACACTGTAGTGGTCTATGGGTTTACAGGTCACAACTGTGCCCTCCATCTTACCTCATGTCATATGTGGAGCCCTTGAAAACCGGTCTGAGGGTCTCAGCTGCTGTAGATGTGGTGTAAGGGACTGAGAAGTATCTCTGTTTCCAGAACTTGTCCTTCTCAGTAGGAGGAAGGTTCTGGTGCATGTCATCCACAGCCAGCATGGACACCTATGATAAGATGAGAGAAATTTAGGTTGTTCATACTCTGGAACACAACCCTGTGTGTTTGGAAAGGACACCATCTTTAATTATAATGTATACCTGAATATTTCTGTCTATAAGTTGGTTGGTCTCAAAGTCGTCATCATCTTCTCCAAATGGGTTGATAATAAGCTCTCCCACCTGCAGAAAAAGAACATGATATCATGGAGCATTTTCTATGCAACAGTGCCCTGCTTAGCAATGACTCTTCTTTATCTAAGTATATCTCTAACCTTCAGCCAACCAGCATAGAAGAAGAACTGGAGCAAAGTGAAAACTGGAACGTACAAATCCAGTTTATGACCTTTGTACTCCTTCTCTGGATTCAGAAATTGCCGCCCAATCAGGCAAAAGCCAAAGTAAGAGTAAACAGCAATAGTGACCACCTGCATGGGTAGATTCACAACACAAATTGTCACACGTTCAAATGGATGAATTTCACTGATACGTTACTAACCTTACCTGAGTGTAGACCAGAGGGATGCTTATCCAGTCATAGTGAAACAGCAGGCTGCACTTTGCCCTGTAGTTGTTGAGCTCCTATACACACAGGGATGTAGAATTTACACACTAGAATCGCATTGGTGGTGTTGAGCCATAAACTCAAGATGGAACAACTGGCCATGGCGAATAATTTGTGGTTCTCCTTTCGGTCGGTCTTTCTTAACTTCTTTAGCATTTGCTTGACCATTGAAATATTTCATAGGCTTTGAAATAAAACGACTCACATCCATGAGCAGCCTCAACGCAATGTCATCCCTCACACGACCCTCCTCTCTGGCTAGGGAGGCTAGATTTGTGAACCATGTAAGCGGCATCCAATACTTGTTGAAGTCTGAGTACAAACCCTCTAGCTTTTTGTGCTCTTCAGACGTCATGAACCCTGATAAAAAAAAGGAGAGAACGTGATGCCATCAAAATTCAGATACAGTAACACCCTCTGGACACGACACTGGTCCTTGTCTTTACGGTGCTGTGATTTCACTCATTATTTGCTATGTTTTACCGGCATCCACAACGTGTTCCAATGATGGGAAACGCCTCCGCACTCGAGTGCTTATGGAACGCAATATCAGAACTGAGGAAAGGTTGGCGTATCTCATGAGTGTTCGTCGCAGCAGACGTCCCCTTTCATCTGCCCCGTGAACGTTCCCGGACACCACCATCATCAAGTTGTCGGGCAGGGGGAAGCTTGTGTACTGACCCCACCAACGATTGAAGGCCAAAGTGACGTAGAATCCTGTAGAAAGGATGGCTGGCACAAGCTGAATAAAAACACACAATGTGAAAATGTCAAGGTGCAGGACTTACCTAAAACAAAAGACATAGGTATAAGGTTGGCATACTGATCACAGTAAATGGCTACGAGTTCAAACAACTCCTGTTGCTTTGGTGACAGCAAAAACCTGTAACAAAATTATTACATCAAGCTTGATCACCTCAAAACTCCATAGATGACTCACTAATAAACTGGGTAAAACTGTAAGATGCGAATTCAAAGATAATCAATATACAGTACCTGTAAAATATACTGAAGAAGGAGTACAACACACAAAAGACAAGGAATTCCTTAAACAATAACTTGTAAATGCTCCCCTTCCACCTAAAGAGCAGCTTGGTGAAGCCAGCAAACTTTGCATTGGCAACCTCAAGGGTGTAGGAAACCGTCATGGTTAGTTTGAAGTGTGGCACAACAAAACTAGACACTGCCTGTCAAAGAAATACATATACAGTGTCTGTTAGCGTGTTTTCTCAATGTATTTTTCATGTAAAACAAACAACAGTATAACCTCATCCTTACCTTTTGAGAGGCTTCACCTGCCTGTGTTTAGTTTCACAGTTGTGAGGGAAAAAATACTTCTCACGTTGTATTTTAATCCTTCGTATTGGACTGTCAAAATCCATCATTCTTGGGATTTATTGGTGGAATCCTACCTCAACCCGCAGACCAGTATTGTGTGAAAGATCAGAGTTAATTGGTTATGAACACTTGTGCTTGCAGAATGTGGGCGCGCTTCACAAGCCATAAAAAATAGGGAAGTACATTCTTTAAATCAAACCTAATCACTGACCAGCTACAGTGAGACAGAAGATATGCAGTTTAGAGAGATTGATTAACTTTAGATAATTTGTCAGTGGTTCTATGCCCAAGTCTGGGACACTGTTGTGGGACAAACTTGGGGACAAACTTGGAGGTAAAACTGAGACAGCCTTGACCAGCCTTGACCACAGGAAGAAAAGAATACTGTACATTACTGTTAACTCATTACTGCTTAGCTCATTTATTTGTTTTTCACATGAGAATGTGTGTCATCCAAGAGGGACAGTAAATCTTCCTCTTCTTCCAGCGACTTTTATCCTCCTCTCCTGTTTACTCTTTCCTGGCAACATATTTATGGGCTCTATCCCTCTAGAGGAACAACATGGTCTTCCACGTCAACTCCTCTCTTCTCTCAGTCCTGCTCTATAGTCACAATGACTCTGGTGTGGGAAGTCCCATTTGATTTAGAGATGTATAAAACTGTGTATCTTACTGCATTCTTTTCAAAAGCATAGATGCATGCAGGGACGTTGCCAGCGTGGAGAAAAGAGGGCAGGTTTTGGGGGGGCTGTTGTGGTGAATTTCCATAGGTAAATTGTGTTATTCTGAAACTTTCTGAAAAGTTCTAAATCTGTCAGGATCCAGCATTCTTTGCAACAGCTCTGTTTATGTTATGTAAAGCTGGACTCAATAGCCAGTTCACCTGAAACTGTTTTCTAGACGTTTTATGAGGTGCAATCCTTATTACCAACACTGGGTGATGCTCATGTTGTGTCTTATGGACCTTGTAGTAAGACTCAGCCAATGCCAATAGTTGAGGAAAAATCCCAACCCATAATATTAGAAGTATTTGTATCCAAGGAGAATTTGAAATGGATTTGAAGCACAGCAGGCCATGCAAGAATGTGATATAGAGCTCCTAACCTCTTGAAGGTCAGTCCAGTCTATTGGTGTTTACAAAGTCTTGTTCTAGAGCATACCACAGCCACCAGAGCCGGACCTGTGGTTTGTTTGTTTAAGGTGTTCTTAGCTAACTTCCTGTCTGTTAAACAATGCTCTTTTGTAAAGGAGAGGCTAGCCACTAAGTATTTCCCCAGATATTTTCCCCTAATATATATTGAATTATAGAAAATATTTTTTGGCTCTAAAAATCAATCCTGTTTTGTTCAGTTCACGCTAATCAGAAATAGACACAATAGATAACCAATTAAATGCTGCCCAGAAAGACCCATCAAACTGCATCTGCTCGATTTCTATTTTCCCAAAATGACTAGATATGATCTCCACTAGTCTCATACAGGCAAGTTTTGCATCCATGGAGACCGTGTGTTTTGCTCTGTCATTTCCTGCCAAGGGGTGAGAGGAGCTGCTGCTGGGGCTGAGACCTCTGAGAACCGGACAGAAAGGGCAGTTCCAGGGTGATTGCCTGAGTAACCCAATGCTTTAATTACAACCTCCCACACTGAGTGAAATCAGAGCTTAGTACCACAAATATTGAAGTGGGCTTTCAGGTAGCGAGAGAAGGCATGGGTGACTTTGGGGAAAGAGTAGTTTGAGGCCAAACACAGGGTTGAGGTCAAGTAAAAAGGTAAAATCTTGGTTTGTAAGTAAAGTAAGGGAAAGAAATGTAAACACATTTATTTTTCTTGGAATAACAGAGCACAGAACACCAGAAAATTGACCAGATAATAAATATGTAAGTTGTATATATTATTTCTATGCACATACATGTATTAAATCAGTGCTTTTGTGTGGAGTGGAGACCTTCTGAAAGATTGAGGGACATTGTGACATTTCTTGTGGTTGCAGTTTTTATTACAGTGAAAAAACTTTGCAGTAAACATTTTCCTCAAAATGATATATCTTAGTAGCCGATGCACCAAAGTATCTGAAATAGCTTAATATTAAAGTCTATTATAGAGGTAATTCAGATTGTTATTCAAACGCTTCACTTCAATCAGTGGTTTTGTCACTGAAGGAGTTTTCTTGATAACTGAACATGAAAATGTGTAAAAAGCACAGGCGACACCTTCAATGGAAAACATGAGTTTACGCTGAAACTTGATCTGGACAATACACTTCAGTGCATTTATAAACTCCAGGAAGTTCCCCACCCTGTCTCTCTCTCAATGTGCATGGTGCTAAATCTTTCAGTGGCTTTCATGGTGTTAAAAGCTTTCAATGTCAAAAAGAATGCATTCAAAGTATGTGTTACACGTGGTAAATATAGTAGTCTGTAAACTAAAACTTCTTTGTAACCAGAGAGTTTGAGAGTAGAAGTGGTGGCCTAACAGTGAAGGTCTGAACCAAGCTGAATGCAGTCTAATGTAGCATGGTGAAGGCTGAGTGACCTTTATGTCTATCTTCACAGAGTCGACATGCCTCAGTGAGGAGATGCTATCTGAAGACAGAAATCAGGAAGCCTGCTTAGATAACATGACATGATTCAGCCTGTTTCTGCCATGTACATCTACTCATTTTAAACATTGCTTTATCTCAAGCATCATAAACATTGCACATGAGCTACTGCCTAGATATATACAGACTTAGGTTCTGGTTTAACTTGGTGTTGAATTGTTCTCTTTTGAATTTAAATGGAAAGGGAGGCGTGGGTAGTTAGGTTCAGAAACTTGTCTGTAACAGGTCCAACTGGAATGAAATGGAAAGTTTCAGTGCTGCTCATCTAAGCATGATATATTGTATGTGGGAGGTAAATGTATCCATAAATACTTATCTACCACATAATGTCTTACACAACTTTGTTGTTGATTGACCATTTAAATTTTAGTACGTTTTCGTGGCTTAGAGTCAGAAAACAGTTTATTACGATCTCAATAAACCACATACATTTCACTTTGGACCATAGGTTAGTTAACATAATACAGTTTATCAGTAGTAAAAATCAATTTGTAAAATGTATGTAGAATTGTGGGGAATATACAGTATTTTAAGGGAAAACACCTTGTCAAATCCCTTTTCAAAAGTCAGTCATGTCAGAAAATTGAGTGGAGCTATTGTTCCTTTACAGAAGGTCCCACAGCTCCCACAGGAAATACTCAGGATTACATCATTTCCTCATTCATGATTGTTGTGATACGGTTGTGTCCCCCCACACGCACACTGTGCACAGATACATCATGTCTCTCTGGTCGCCTGGTTAAGGTGTCACGAGAGGTCTACACTCTCATATTCGCCGTGGTCTGAGTCTTCCAGGTCAATGCCTGGCACGAGGCTGTAGTATTCTGTGGACTGGGTCAAGTAAGCTTTCTCCCTGTCGGCAGAATCCTTCATCACCTCCGTCACACTCACAGCATCCAGTTCTTTCTTGCCCCCCACCTCCGGTCCTTCTCCGGTCCCCTTAGCCCCCTGCCTCCCTGTGCCCCCCTCAGTGGAAGATGAGCACCGGGAGGGAGCTCGAGGGAGAGAGTCCACAGAGCCTAACTTGATCTCCACTTCCTCATATATATCTCTGGTGCTACCAAGGAGGGTGGAGGAGGGGCGGAGCAGTAGCTGGTTTTTCAGGATCTCTTCCCTTCCGCCAACCTCCCCCGCCTTGGCCACCTGTCTGCCTGGTTGTTTGGATCGATGCTGCCTGTGCCCATTGCAGTCAAGGTGGGAGGCCTTGTTCTTGGAGGAGCCAAACGCGAGGGTCTCCTTCCTGGTTTTCCTCCTCCCGCAGCACCAACAGAGCACCAGGGCCATGAGGATGAGCAGCGGGAGGAGGATGAAGAGGGCGGTTAGGCCTGGGGGACGACACACATCACTCCCCCTGACTGACCACACGCTCTCACCTAGCAGGCTCCTGGGAGAAGCACAGGTCACATTACCCACCAGGCTGCTGCTGTTCCCCTGGCCTCCAGCCTTCAGGATCTCCACCAGTGAACAGGAGCAGTCCCACGGGTTGTCAGCCAGATTCAGCTTCAGCAGGCTAGACCGATGCAGTGCAGAGGTAGGGAGAGAACGCAGGCGGTTCCCCTGTAGATCCAGATCCTGGAGCTCCTCAGAGCCCTGAAAGAAGCCCTCAGGCAGCTCCCCTAGAAGGTTCATGCCCAGATCCAGCACCCTGAGACTGGGTTGAGTGGCCAGGAAGTCTCCTGGAAGTGTGGTGAGTCTGTTATGTCTCAGGTAGACCACCATCAGAGGTGATTCAGTGCCCACCTCAATACGGCTGATGTTACAGTGGGACAGATCCAGCATCTGGAGCTTGGTCCCATTGCTGAGTGTGGGCCAAAGCACATGGCTGAAAGTGGAGCCGGAGTAGTTCAGACAGCAAAACTCAGTGGGCAACTCTGGCGGAAACTGGGACAAAACGGTTGCTCCAGGGCATGCACATCCCTCCACAATTTGATCTCTTATGGGCCAAATACACAGTAACAATAGACTCCAGTGGCAGAAGAATCCTGAAACAAACATCACAAGACAAGTCAGACTGGAGGATTAAGTCAAAGAATATTGAATCACAGGACAACGCTCCACTACTAAATCAGTTTCCTTCTATCTTTTCTCTCTGTCTTCGCCTTCTCTCCCTCTCTCCCTGGAGGGACCTACTATCAGTGCCACAGAGGTGTATTCAGGCCCTGGCACCTAGCAACGGTACTAAAGAGTCTAGGTTGTTTGACCTCAGGCAGGTGTTGGCATGGTGATGCAAAAGGCTTGGGATCAGGAGTCCAGCTGACATCTCAACAAGGGATTGATGATGCATTAAGTCAGAACAGCCGAGTATGAATGCACTTTCATGTCTATAAAGTACAGTAGAAGAGCAGAAATAAGAAAAATGGATGACTTGCAAGACTACTTCTATGTTTGCACTTCCCTGCCACAGTAAATTCTGTGCTTATGTATCTTGCATGGCGAATAAAAACCGATTCTGATTCTTCTGATTCTGATTCTATTACTTTCCTAAAACTTTAAATGAAAAGCTTGAGTTATAGTTTATATGTATGCAATACAAGCACACTAGAGTATAATAGTGACACATAGAGTGTAACCAAGATAATTCACAGACAGTTTAATAGATATAAACAAGTCTTCTCAAACTGGCATAAAATCATTAATTTCTGGAGCCAGGAAGAGGGCTCTGTCAGTGTGTGGCACTGACATCACACTTCCTCACCCTCCACAATAGGGCTGGAAAGCTCCTCTGTAGTGAGGCAGGAATGTGCTAACTCCTGAACTACACAGCTAATTCACTACAAGGCCCTTTAACTGAACATACAGCCTGGTGTGGTCGCTAACAGCTGGGACAAGCAACTTGACATTTCAACTCATCAAATTGTATTTTCCTCCAAAATATGAACAGACTGATTAATAGAATGCAGTACTGCATAATATGTGGAGGACTGAATGAACTGGAGGTAGTGAGAAGGGCTTGTGAGATAGTGGTAGTCACAATATCCTAAGAACATGGCTGTGATTCCATCATGACATGTTGATGTTTAAGGTCTTATGATTTGTCTGTCGATTCGTCTCTTTGGGCTCGTCACTGAGGAGTGTTAGCCATGTAGCTAAATGTTCTTGCATTCATGTCATGTCAGATTTCCCAATTCAATTTTTTCACTCAAGTTATGTAAAGCTACAGCACAATGTGTTTACTTAGCAGAATTGTCCAGGGCAATGGTTGTTGTGCTCTGAGCATTTTCCTAGATTCTACTGACAGTGGAGTGCAATTTTATTTTAAATTTTTTTTTTTTAAGTAGGACCACTCAGTCATTTGCATCATGGAAGATCCTGAAAACTGATGGTTATCAGTGGGCGATTCAGTCAAAAAATGTTCTTACAGTTTCCTCTGCTACTAACGCTACTACATTATTATGATCCTGTTTCGTTTCACTTTGGGGAGATTTAAAGTGGATATCTTGAAGCAGCAAGGAGAGACTGCATCGTGCAACTGTGGGTCACGGACTGCTGAATCAAGACACTCTTATTCTTGAGTACCGTGTTTGGACTTCCTCATATCAACAGTCTAAAGGTTGGATTTGGTCAGTGTATCTTAATATAGGTAGGATAACAGTTGTTTACACCACTGCAGACACTCAGTTGACATGCTGACAAATGATTATTAATCTTGGACCAAATGCCCTAAAATGGCCTCTGGGGTTAAAGTGCATGGCCATATCTCCGCAGAACAACACTTCATTTGCAAAGGCTAAGCGAAGAGCCTCAGTTTGGCCAGCAAGGATTATCTAAACACGGTTTCTTGGGAATGTCTCCTGACAGTGTGTATACAGTGAGGGAAGAGCAAGGTTTATTCTAGAGCACATAGATGATCTCACTCAACAACAATGTGAGCTGCTACATCCTCTGGAGAGTTTCCTTAGTGATAACCGCCTTACATGTCATGTAGCTCTCTGTGGCTAATGCCCCATAGAACACGGATTATTGCTAAACTTGGGGCCAGGATAGTCTGCAATCATTAGCAACGTGACCCCGTTATCCTTGATGCATTGTAATTTCACTGACATCCAACTTTTTTTTTTTGCACTGTGAAAAACTCAAATTGAATTAAAATCTAAATCACAAATATGAGAAGAACATAGTCTTTTGGTAACAGTTTCTTTCAAAATGCCATGCCTGTATTATGCAGTGTTAATCATCCTACCTTTTATTGCCATGGCTGCAACCTGCTGCGTCTTCTGTGCCCATAGGGTTAAGGTTATAACATTATCCCGACCTCCTATTCTAAACGCTTGGAACGAAAGACGCTTCGCATCCCAATCTAAGCTTTTCTCCTGAATCGCATCTATAGTTTGGGTGTGCCCATCCGCTGTTCCAAGTGAAAGCGGAAAGTTGAAATTCTGTTCGCTGAAACTGTACGCGCGCGTCGCTCATTGAAATTTGTACAGGCGCAGCGAAAAAACCTTTCCGTCACGCCCCACATTTAGTAACGATAGTGCGCGCTCTGGTGGCAATGGCGCTCTGGTGGTAGTAGTATTTTCTGTGCCCAACCACATAATCCTTTACGCGATTTCTTGCATAGATGTTCAAATATTGTCATTTCCCAATCAAAATTTATGAACACTATGCTTTGGCTTCAAGAAAATCTCACCACTAGACACCAAAATGTATCCATTACTTACCAAAGGCTGACCCATTTATGGTTAATCTAATCATACAATTTAGTACATTAATGCTGCTAAATCTAGTCTAAAAGACAAAAGGAGAGGAAATGTCATGGAAGGGTGGAAAATATTTTTCTTTGTTCAAAGCAAAACAAATATAAAAGCTTGAAAAAGTCTTAACAACGAACATGGATGAACATTTCACACTCAGGGGATTGCCGTGTTAAGGTCCGAGCTTTAATCGTCCTGATTGCATCCACGCGTACCTGACATCCTCAAAGGGGAGGGACGATGACAGAAGTCTGTTTTAGGATGGACACGGAAGGCAGGGGAACCCTTATTGAGTCGAACAGGCCCTCACAGTGTGGTGACCCCAAATGCTCTAGAGTCCTGGAAGGTGGGGGTAGTGTCTCTAGTGTCCCTCCGAGGGGCGTGCAACAGGTCCACCACCACACACCCCTGCTTGGAGCGCCGGCGCTTGAACGCCCGCTTCTCCGCCCTGCTCTTGGGCGGGTTTGGGCCGTCGCAGAGGCGCGGGCAGGTGGCGATGCCGCAGAAGGACGGCTCGTCCGAGTGGGAGGAGCCTTCGGAGCTTCCCTCAGACGGGGAGTCCCTTAGGAGTGGGTGGCTGAGGGCTTCACCCCTTGGGGCGCCGTTGCATACAGGGGCACCGTTTGCCACGGGTGGAGAAAAGACGACAGTCGATGGCTTTAGAGTCTCCACCTTCTCGCCGTGTTTGAATTTCCCTCGTTTCTTCTGGAGGTGGAAGGATTGTGAGTGGGAAAGAGAGGGGGAAATGATTCTGTCATTGAAAAAAGATGTTTATTTAAACGTTGAAAGTACTCTGGGTCACAACTACTTCAAATCCCAACCAGTTCAACACTGTTTGCCCCATACCTTTTTATTAGCAGGGACATAAGTCTGTGGTTCCATCGTGTGCAAGGATTCTGGACCTGAGAGCAACAGAACAGCAAACGCTAGGTCACCATCTGAGCGGCAGGATTCAATATGCAGACTGGTAATCCCAAACACAACTGAGAGTAACCTGCCTTTGGTGGATGTCAACTGGCACGAATCAGAGAGCAGGAGAGGGTAGGAAGCCCTTCTCTTCAAGCCTGGGTCGTCCCGCGAGGAGAAAGAGCTGAGAGAGGGAGAGGACAGCGTTTTGGGGGTTAACTTCCTCCAGAAACAGAGTGACGCCACTGGGGAGGGAGGATGATGATGGGGGGTGTAGGGGGAGATACCTGTCTGGGCTGCTGTAGCTGGGAGGCTCCTGGTCAGTGGTGGTGGAGGTGGGCTGGCTGGCAATCCGGCGGTGATAAGAGCACAGCAGCAGGCCCAGCAGCACACACAGGACCAGGCACAGCAGGATATAACTCTGTCTATCAGACACCTGAGGCACACAGGCACAACAAAATCACCAACTGCAGAAGGAAGAGTTCCAGGAGCTGGTCTAAACATCATTTGATGAGAGCAATAATCAAAAGCGGGGGGACGAGGCCATCTAGGATTTGAGCGCATTGCTTCCGAAGGTGCTGACCTCGCTCTGCAGCTGGAGGACGCTGACAGACAGGTTGAGGACGAGCTGGGTGATGTTCTCCAGCTGCCCCTGCAGGGTCTGGATGGACTCGGTCTGACGCTGGTCCTACAGGGATGCAGGACACAACCTTGCTTAGATACTCAGACACAAGTCATAACACTGGCTTTTCAACTTCATACAGTGCAGGACCTGTTCAGCATTTTACAAGACCTACTCTGCACCTGCCCTGGCTAGTTTGGGATACTTTTGATTCCGTCTTAGTTCTTGCTCACCTGTTCCTCGGCGATCCTGGATGTGTTCTGGAGCTTGATAATGGTCTTGTTGAAAGCTCTCTGCATCTCCTCCATCTGCTTACGATACCTTCAACAAAGCACCACAGACACTCTCACTGTTTCAAAGTCCAATTTTCCTCACCCCAAAGAAGTTAAGGCACGGTGCAAAGAAGGGCATTTCAAGTGCAGCGTAGATAAGAGTTTTGGATGAAGGTAAACAAACGTGTGGAAACATGTTTGGAAAATATGTGGAAATTCATTTGTCAGTGGGGTGCTTGTGTGTGGTCCCCACCTTTGGCTGAGCTGCTCCAGGTAGCGTCCGCTCAGAGACATGTTCATCTCCAAGGCCTTGATTCGGTTGTTCAGCCTCATGAAAACGGA
>BROE01000018.1:13730876-13777188 GCA_036571765.1 Plecoglossus altivelis
CGGGAGAGCCTGGCAGCCCAGGGAACTGTGGCGCTGCTGTGGACCCAGGGAATTCTGGAAACTGAGGGAGGCCAGGGAACCCAGGGACTACTGGAACCTGAGGATAGCCAGGCAGCCCAGGGAGCTGTGGCGCTGCTGTAGACCCAGGGAATTCTGGAAACGGAGGGAGGCTGGGCATCTGAGGGGAGCCAGGGAACCCGGGAAACTGAGAGCCAGGACCATCTGGGAACTGCGGGGAGCCGGGAGAGCCTGGCAGCCCAGGGAACTGTGGCGCTGCTGTGGACCCAGGGAATTCTGGAAACTGAGGGAGGCCAGGGAGTACTGGCACCTGAGGGGAGCCAGGGAACTGGGGGTAAGGAAGATCCCCTGGTGTCAGGGAATCAGGCGTTGCCGGACCAGCAGGAAGAGAATGGCAGGATACTGCAAACCTTTGCCCGTTCTTCCGCAGGACAAGAACATATACCTCAGCCTGTAAACACAAAAGCATTAGTGGAAGACAAATGTACCATACGCATTGTGATCAGAAGATGGTACTTAACCTCCAATGTGACGCAGGGCTCTGTGTAAGGAGCCCTGATCATCAATCGCCTAGAATGTGAAGCCATGGTAAATCCACAGAGTTGTCTGGATGACAGCAGAGGCACCCATACGTTAGAGACTAAAACGTAAGAGTTAACCATTAGTCATCTAGCCAACAGGTGGCAAAATACAGGAGATGAGCCTCCTTGGCTTGCCATGTTTCAAAACGAGACCAGCTGCTGAAACATACCTTTTACAGAGACGGCGTCTGCTGCAATATTGCCCATATTCAGCACCATGCCCTTTCTGAGGCAGGCGACTGAAGGGAGAGGCCGTCCAAGGGGACAAGACATCGTCATGGATTCCCCCCACAGCTTCAGATGAAGTACATGATCACCACCCTGTTGGAAGAGTGGGCCACTTGGCTCAAATTCAACCAAATAAGGGGCGCATTTTGTCAGTTCCATTCCATTATGAATTACCTGTTCAGTAACATGGCAGCCTTGGTATGGAGCTACAAAAAGCACATCTCTGCGTGACCTTTTCACAGAGAATCCACACTGAGAAGGCATCCGAGTCACAGGAATTAGAGTCCCATCACCTGCAGGAAGGAAATCCTCAGATAAAGTTACTCGTGTTTAGACTGGAAAGCTACAGACATGCATCCCTGCTCTCACCATTGTCAACCAGGAAATGGGGAGTCTTCCCTCCCTTCAACCGCAAGCTCATAGCATCATCAGCGCACAGCACCGAAGGTCTCATGCGTTTTAGTTTAGCGTTCATCAACAGGTGCCGAGCTAAGAAAGTAGCGAGTTAATTACTATACACAGGAACCGCTAAACACTCATTGGCCAACTTTGTGCATACTCACAAGTCATGCCCGTGGTTTGGTTAGCCTCCTGGCCAACTGCAGCAAAGACAAGAGAACCGTTTGTAATTATGACGCCCGTAGGATACCTGGGCTCACTTGCGCCACGAAGAAAATCGTTCATAAACTTTGTCCCAAATTCAGCCGGGTCGACCTCTTCATTCGTTAACCTAAAAGTGCGCCCATCTCCAATTCTATAAGGAACTGCTACGAAAGAGGTCACGGTCTGCAGTAGTAAGACGCCAAAAAGATAATTATTCCACAGCACCATGGCGAACAGCCTCTCAACGCCGACCATTCGAATGTAATGCAAATCCACGTTTCACACAGATTTAAGATGTTCTCTCAAATTGGACGACCAATCCGATTTGAGATTGGTACGCCTTCGATCACACGCACTCGAAGTGGAATTAGATCATAGTTAAAAATTTTGTCAGTTGTTGTTACGAGTAAAGGGGTTTGTACACGGTGATCCTCCCAAATGCCAATTTGTTTGCTCAATTTAGCGCTGATGAGGTCTTGCCAATCCGACTCCGAAATAGTATTTATATTTCTTTCCACATTCATTCTGTTGGGTCTGTTTTTTAGCCACAGTTTGATTCTCTATTATTTGGAAAGTATATTACAGGTTTACGACCAGTTGCCTGCTAATTAAAGCTATTTTAACTATACACTAAAATAAGTTCCTGGACCTTTCAGTTACACTTATTGAGGTAGGTCAACCACGTAAGTTGCAACTATACAAAGTCTAAAGGCAATCAAAATTAATAAAGAACCTTTTTTCGGAAAGAAAAACTCCACTTTATATGTGTTGCATTAAAGGAAAATATGGTTCTCCGCTTGTTGACTTCCTCTAAAATATTCAGAGTTACATCTGGGTTTCTTCTGCATAGGTGTCATAAGCAATGTTGTTCAATGCCAAGGTTTTGGCCCTAATTTCTGTCCACTCACATTCTGAGCCAAAGGCACCACCTGACAGGCCTACCTTTTTGTTGGAATATATATGGTTGGAGTATGCAATTTTACTCCGTTACGTGTTCACGCATTGAGAGTGGTAAGATGGATCACCAGGATTCAGTATAGTTAAGTTCAATGAAGTTTATTCCCTAACAGTACAATTCTAATACAAATATCCGGGTCGCTCCAAGGCCCCTAACAGCACACAACTACGCTCGCGTCTTATGCTTGGCACAGCAAGGAACGACACCTTTCCTTGGGGGACCCACAGTAATATAGATAGTATTATGAATTTAATTAGGACAGAGGCTCCTCCGCCTTCGGTGGTGTCCGTCCATGGTTTCGAGGGCCGTCTTATCTCCCTATGTGGTGATAGACCCTCTTTGTTGCCTCTCTCTCTCCCAGGTATTTGTTTTAATTCTGCACAGAAAGAAGATAACATTCCCTACTCCCCACATCCCGAGATGAGACAGTGGCATACATCATACTGTTCATTATATGTGGACTGTTGACTCCCTCTTGATTCCCACAGTGTGTTACCTTTCTTGCATGATGGAAAAGTACTGTCTGTCTGCCTTACAAATCTTATAGGTCAGCACAAGCAAATCATTGTATCCTTCATTGTTAACATAAGTAAAATCATATGGGTTAGCAAGTGAACGATTATATTCTTCATTATGTAATATCATATTTTTCCGCATAAGTGAATCATTATATTCTTCATTAGTAAATCATATAGGTTAGCATAAGTGAATCATTATATCCTTCAATATGTATATATATATATATTCAAAAAAATGTATATGTATATATATATGTATGTATATATATAATATATAAATATACATATATATATACTCGTGCTCGTATATAAATATACATATATATATATATACTCGTGCTCGTTGGCTGTACATTAAACTATTTTGGGTATAGTTACTGATAATGACTATGAGGTTTCTAAAGCGAAGTAAGTATTTACAATCTATTTCAAGGTTCATGTTATTTCGAGGTTGTGGTTTCGTCCTGAAAACATCAAGGCGAATCTAGAGTTTAGCTCTACATGCGCTCTACCTTTCTACACTCTCAATTGTGAAACTTAACTGCAGAAAAATTTACTCAGGGCGGATTGTCTTTGCCTGATATTAACGGAACACGCTTCTTTGCTTCAACTAGAAACAGGCTGTACTTTTGTGATGGACACGTGATCGTAACTTGGCCGCTCAGCACTTCCTGTTTTGACAATGAACAACAGTGGAATGATTCGTGTAGAGGTACGCTAAGCTGTGTTAGTCTTTGTACATTAAACTGTAAGTTTTACATTTCAGTGATGTCCACTTAATAATATAGACACAAAATGACTACCAACTACCATTTTGAAAACTAATTGAAGTCCGCCTACCATATCTGCGTGTTGACAAAGATAGCAGCATTTAAAGCTAGTGGTGGCGCTAGGACCATCATGTTAACGCATCATGTTAGCAAAGCTCCTAGCTGTAGCTTGCAAACTGGTGCTGGTATTGTTCTTCATCGTTTGGGAGATGATTTAATGGGTTGGTTAGTTTGCTTGCTAGCTTATTTAGTTTACGTTTTTATGAATCCGAGTTAGCGTTGAAACATTTTAGAAGTTATTTTCAAAAAAAGTTGTGGGGATTTCCAAGTCTTACAAGTCATTATTGTTTGAAATATTACGGAGTAGACTACTGTCAGTGCTAATAAAATAAAATAAAACTGAATATAAGTTTCATGAATGTCATCTGGCTGAAACATTCATAGTAATTTGGGAGGATTTCTGTTAGACAGGTGCACAGCTAACTTCAGCAACGACCAGAAAAACTGTTATCCTCTGTGTGGTCATACACTTACATCGCGCGTGCGTGCGTAAGCTCCTTTTGTGAACTCATGTTCCTAGTTCCAGGCCATTGTTTATCTCTCTTTCATTATTGGAGGCCTTGCTAGGCGATGCCAGCTGTCCAGTCTTTCACCAGAGGGCTGATGAGGTTTGTTCATCAATGGCTGAAAGTCATACATGCACTCCCTTCTCTCTAGCAGGCTGAAGAAGGTCACAGATGAACTGATTTGGCCAGGGGACGCTACCACTGATCACCCAACCAAGGCACAAGGTCCATAAGGCAACAAGAGGAAGCACTGCATCACTGTGTCAAGTCTGGATACAGAGTTGAGGATTCAGGTAGGCAGTGTTGCTACTCTTGTACATGTTGGATGCCAAAGGGCCGTTTGTATTTCAGTGTGCTATTCAGTTGGCTGTCAAATGAAGGCATTGTTGTTATGTTAATCACTGACTGAATCACCTGGTCAGGTCTGCATACGTAAGACAGAGAGCTGCCATTAAAGGTGATCGGCTAGGACTAGTTAATTTCAAGTAGTCTTTTGTTGGGGCGGGCATTGTTTTATTCTTGCTTAATCTGGACTTTTCTTCCTTTTTTTCTTAGTATAAACTCAAATTTGTAATCAACAGACTTGCACTATAAAATATAATAGCCTTGCATGGCAGTCAAATCGTCCACATTGTCCAATGCTACCATCACCTAAATACTTTGCGCAGACTGAGGCGAAGGGTGACAGACAGACGAGTGGAACAAGGAACGCCATAGGTGACAATGGAGAAGTCCGTGACTGTGTCCAATGGAGCAGGGATGGTGTATGCTGAGCGGGAGGCCGACACTCCTGTCAGGTAATCAGTCCCTGGAAGAGCTGGCCACCAGGGGGCCTCGTCTCCAAACCAGCGGGAGCTCTGTGGAAACAAATCGTCCTCCCTATGTCCAACTACGTTTGTGCATACGCGTATGCGAGCCTGCGTGTTTGCGAAATCGATGAGTTGTTGTCTTCCAATTCGTATGCCAAAACTGCATTGACAGGGTGCGTACATTATACACCTACCCCTGGTTATCTGCGTGGTGTCAGCGTGTGCGTTTTCTGCTCTGCCCTTGTCCTCACAGCCCTGAGGACCTGTCGGAGCTGCTGGCAGCAGGGACCAAGGAGGTGCATGAGAAGGCTGAGAACACCCAGTTTGTCAAAGACTTTCTCAGGGGACGTATACGCAAAGAGCTCTTTAAGGTCAGCCTCAGAGAAAGAGATAAGAAACAAAGCCTCTGCTTTAAAGAATCAGTACCGCGTCTCAGTTCCTGCTTGACAAAACACGGAACCACCCTGAATGTATTTACAATGGCATAGATCATAGTGATAACATTAAGTATTCATTTAGTGGCTCCGCTTTTGGTTCTAAAAAGAAGGTGTGGGGATTTTAGCTTTTGGCCCTTTTGACCTGCCGTCAGCTGCTCGACACCTAGCCCTGTAGCCTTGTCTGTGATGTCATCGACTATGCGGTCATGATCATGCAGATGAGCCTGATCGCTGGATTTCCTTCTTTTAAAAAAAAAACCCGAATCTGAACCCTTGCATGCTGTGCCGCCTCTTGTTCCCCCAGCTGGGCGCCGTAGCCCTCTACTTCACCTACTCAGCCATGGAGGAGGAGATTGAGAGAAACAAGGATCACCCCCACTTTGCCCCACTCTACTTCCCCAATGAGCTGCACCGCCGTGAGGCCCTGGCGAGGGACCTGGAGTACTTCTACGGATCCACCTGGCGGGACCAGGTCAGCTGCTCTCCAGCGACCCAGCGCTACGTGGACCGCATCCACCAGGTGGGACGCGAGGACCCCGTCCTGCTAGTGGCCCACGCTTACACCCGCTACATGGGGGACCTGTCCGGGGGCCAGGTGCTGAAGAAGGTGGCGCAGCGGGCCCTGAAGCTGCCGCCCACAGGAGAGGGCCTGGACTTCTACACGTTCGACGCCATCCACAGCGCCCGAGCGTTCAAGCAGCTGTACCGCAGCCGGATGAACGAGCTGGAGCTCGACAGAGAGGCCAAGGATAAGCTTGTGGTGGAAGCCAACCTGGCCTTCCAGTTCAACATGGAGGTGAGGAGAGAAGAAGGCGCTTGTTGTTTTCTTTCCCCCCCAGTTCATTTGTGAGGAGAGGGTTTTTATTTCTGGTTCCTAATAACTGTCAACGTCTTTGATATCAGATGTATTGCATGGCCTCACAAAACGAAAACACTTGCGATGATCCCTTCACATTGTGACCCAAGTTTGTTTAGATATATCTGCGGCATCAGGTCCTTGCAGGTTAAGAGCATTAGCCTGTTCACATCAGTTTCACAAAGGAAGATGTGCCGCTCCCTAAACCCTATATCATTTAATGAATCTCCCCAGCTACATAGCTTGCCTCCATGTCCATCCCCTAGAGTAAAGCTGGGAGCCCGGTGAGAATTAAGAACAACAGATGGCTGAATGAAGCTCACCACCGCAAGCCTGGAGAGCAGATACACATGAGAATGGAAAGATATAACTGGGGAGTCGGCGTCAAATCTTTCAATTATAACACGATAAAGTTTAATTTCTTCAGTTTATCGGATCAGGCCCAACTCTAAATGTCTCTTATATTACACTCTGCCAACCCCAGTGTCTTTATAAAAAATTAACGTAATATGATGAAACGAGTCATGAGTTTTGCCTGGATCATATTGCTTACTTTGTAGCAGTGTAATTGCCTCAGCCTTTTCTCTGGTTTTCCAAGCTAGCTAGCTCTTAGAAAGGGTAGAGAGCAGAGGTTGCTGCAGGACTGCGTCTGTGAGATGTTTTTGGATGAGTTGTGATCTCGTCTTGCTTGTGTGTGTTCAGGTGTTTGACGAGCTGGAGGAGATGGGAAAGAGCATCCAGGAGGAGGTGCTGGATGCAGGCATGCCTGTCCACGGAGCCGTAGATGGGGACATCAACAAGTGCCCGTACTATGCAGCCAAGACGGGTAGGTTATACTCTCCTGAGCCTCAGTGAGAGAGCTGCTTCTCAGCCAGTTGAAAGAAGGATTTGGTCATTTTATGGCACCACCTGTGCCACAGCACATAGACCTACCTAGGAAGCCAATAGAGAATTTAATGTCCCTATTTGACCCTCCACAGGTAGGAGTCCATGCACATACAAAACTAGTTTTCTTTCTCTCTCTATCTCAGTGGCCAGTGGTGGGTCAGCCTACGCCTGTCAGCTGGCCATGGCTGTGCTCCGACACCCTACCGGACAAGTCCTGTTCGCCGCCTGGGTCGCCGCCCTGGCCGGATTGGTTGCGTGGTACTTCATGTGATCCATCCATTGTCAAATCACAGTCCAGTAGGGAAACAAGGGAGAAGGAGGATGGGGTTTGGGGGGGGGTTGTCGAAAGCGGCAATGAAAAACGGGCTGTTCTGTAATTGCTTGGATGAGAAGTCCGTCCATTTCCAGTGCTTGTAACTTTCCCTCCTCTCTTTCACTCTTTCTCTGCCTCCCTCCTACCCTTTCTTGTCTGTTGTGGCTGGGTACATCTCCCTTTTGTCACTTTCATAGCTTTATACTTACACCATTATGGAAGCGCTCAGATGAACGGATGAATTGGTCCTTCTGAGAGAAATTAAGGTGTGCATTTATTTTATTATTTTAGGACGTTGGTTACGAAGTGGCATGTATTTCGATTTCGTGAAATACTGTCTGGCTTTGATTAAGCCAATTTTGAACATGTGCAATTGATTATAAAGTTGAGGATAAAATGCATTATAAACCTATTTGGAATATTTCAGAGCAACGATTTGCTTTGGTAAAACGGAACAAGCTGGTGATATATATTTCATGAGTAGGGAAATTGAGTAACAACTGCAAGGCAGACAACTGTGTTAGAAGTTGACCATTAATATAACCTTGTTTTTATAATGACTCATTTGTGTTGAATGGTTGCTGAGCACAAGATGTGTGGTCCGGCAGGCTTGAGAAAGGTTGTAAATGGATGTCCAGGAGTATGCGTGGAGACTAGGAAAAAACTGAGCCAGTCACTTTCCATAAAAACAATACAGTCATGGGTTACAGTAACCTATCACCTCCTTCCTCCCCTGTAACCCTAATGCTCTGATGAAACCATTCTAGCTTCAACCTGTACACATATGAGGTACCTGGCAAGACCTCATGAGTAGGAAGCTGGCATGTCATTGTTGGGTCAGAATGTGCAGTGTATTGCATTTGTGTTACTAGTATGTAGTATGAGTGGAAATGTAGTAGAAAAATAACCATCTCCTTACTGAAAGTGTGAAATACTTCAGGTCTCACGATGAATAGCTGGAAGTTATTGCAAATGTCCTTTCAGAAGTGTTTAAAAGCTCTTCATTTGTTTATTGGACTTTTTTCCCCCCCAGCTGTTACAGTCACATACCTTAGTCATCTTTTTGTAGACCGAACTATACTTTTGGCAGGTAGGTGAAAGCTGAGGGCAGGGAAACAGACACGATCCATCGGTGGAAGGACCAAAGAAGCGTGTCTTTAGCACGGACGCATTAGCTTTGGTGAGTTTTCTAGTAGCGGCGGCGGCGGCAGGCCAGTGTAAGAGCGAGCCCTGAGCCACTGCAGGGTTCAGACCCAGGGTTCAGAGCAGGTCGCTTCTTGCCACGCCACACAAGGGGGGGCGCTACACACTTCACCTTCTGTTTCTCAGTCGATAGTGTCTGTGATATGGATTGCATATGCACCGTCTTAGACATTGATATGGTGATGGCCCACACAGATGTGTGAGTGGTATGAAGTGATGGGGACTATATATTTTTCGTTAAAAAAAATAAAACATATATACTGTTTTAGAAGTAGTGCACTTCTAAAATGCTAACTGGCAGGAACTAACGGTTGTTTGATCGTGATAAAATGCACACATTCTCAAGATAGTTTCTTACAATACAGGTTTGTCTTATCCAACCTATTCTTGGTGCTGAAAGACCTCAATATGCAGTACATACCAAAGGACACGCTAGCAGACATTTATCTGGGTTTCATTTTTCACGCGGTGCGTGTGGGTCTTCAGGTGTCCAGTCCTTCAGAGACTCATTCACAGCCTAATTGAAGGCTGTGTCAATGTCCTTGATCCTCTCTCATCTCTTGAAGGTGAAATAGTGTTCATTCATGCGGCGGAGATGAAGTGCTCCGAGCCAATACCACTGTTGTGTTAATGTAGAGTGACAGTCTCGCGTTCAGGATGAGAATGGGGAGTGCGAGACTAACGCAAGTCGTGTCAAATTCAAAGAAGTGAAAGTGGTGTCGGGAACACACCAAAAGGCAGTAGGCCGCGAGCATAACCGATGCGACAGCACCTTGAAAAGCCTTTTGCCTTCAGCGCACACTTTTTAGCTGGTCGCGTACTGCATCTTTAAGTGGTAAGAAATTAGAAACCTACTTGATGTATCAGAAGTCTGTTCTTGCTCTTATTTCCCTGCCTTTAAAATGACCTCTGACTCCCCCCCCCCCTATTTTCTTTTCTTAATGCCAGCACAATGTGATACGTTTTTGTAACCATGGGGACATAATTGTATCGAATGCAGTATTGTGGTTGTTTTGAGACCAAAACCTCGGGAGAGTGGGTGAGTGTTTGAGATATTGACTAACTAAATGTTTGACCTCTGACCTCAGTAAGCAAAGTATCTCACATATGTCACATCAGAGGGGCAAACATAGGCCCGTATTGCGCTTTACTGTGAGCGGTCATTAACAAATCCAATTTCATAAATGTACCTTGTTAGCTTTATTGTTGACTGGCATGACAAGTGTCAAATGGTGAGTAGGGCAGAAGGTCACAGTATTAGGCTGCATGGTATTGACTGTAATTCAATAAAATAAAGATTTTCTGGAATCAATTGACTTTTGGTTTGTAATTTTATGTTTGAGAATGAGTCATGGATTGAATCGTGGATGGAACACTGAAAACCATGGAACTAGTATAACTCATTTTGGGCTGACAATTGAATAGACAGATAGTTGCTTTTATTAAAACCTTGAGAGAAATAATCTAATCAAAGAAGCCAAATACATAAACTTAAAGAAGACAAGTGATTTATAATAGTAAATAATTAGAAACACGAGTCCCAGTTTATGTGTTCAAGTTGTATTTAGATGTTAAGATAAGTCAGAGTTCTGGTAGACCTTATGAGCAAACAGTGTCAGCGTTTAGTCAGCAAGCAGATGAATGTTGCCAGGCCTCTCAAAGGCAGATCAGTAGAGCACAATAGTGTCGGGCAAGAACGAAATCCTGTGTCGCTCCTCAACACACTGGGTTGAATAAGTCTGTATCTAGAGGTGCTCGTAAGCATGTCTAAGCTGTATGGAAAACGTTACCCATGATCCAGGATCGCCTCATGTTTGGCTAACATTCCATCCTGCGATACTAAGTAACTTCAGGCTACTCAAGAATAACATGTTTACAGCTATAACATTGGCAAGACACTGAATGCAGTAAATGTATCGTTATTATTTATATTACACTATCTGTTTAAAGAACATGCGCCTTTTAAACTAACACAAACTACACTGCTCAAAAAAATAAAGGGATCACTTTAACAACACATCCTAAATCTGAATAAAATAATCTTAAGTACTTTCTTCTTTACATAATTGAATGTACTGACAACAAAATCACACAAATATTATCAATGGAGATCAAATTGATCAACCCATGGAGGTCTGGATTTGGAGTCACACTCAAAATTAAAGTGTAAAACCATACCACAGGCTGATCCAACTTTGATGTCATGACCTTAAAACAAGTTAAAATGAGGCTCAGTAGTTTGTGTGGCCTCCACCTGTGGCGAGCACATGGAGGGCTGTGCGGCCCCCCAAAGAAATGCAACCCCACACCATGACTGACCCACCGCCAAACCGGTCATGCTGGAGGATGTTACAGGCAGCAGAACGTTCTCCACGGCGTCTCCAGGCTCTGTCACGTCTGTCACATGTGCTCAGTGTGAACCTGCTTTCATCTGTGAAGAGCACAGGACGCCACTGGCAAATTTCCTAACCTTGGCGTTCTCTGGCAAGTGCCAAACGTCCTGCACGGTCCACCTGTAAACGTCGGGTCCTCATTCCACGCTCATGAGCTCTTCTGACCATTTGAGCAGACATGTACATTTGTGGCATGCTGGAGGTCATTTTGCAGGGCTCTTGCAGTGCTCCTCCTGCTCCTCCTTGCACAAAGGCAGAGTTGGTGGTCCTGCTGCTGGGTTGTTGCCCTCCTACAGCCTCCTCCACGTCTCCTGATGTACTGGCCTGTCTCCTGGTAGCGCCTCCATGATCTGGACACTACACTGACAGACACAGCGAACCTTCTTGCCACAGCGAACCTTCTTGCCACAGCTCGCGTTGATGTGCCATCCTGGATGAGCTGCACTACCTGAGCCACTTGTGTGGGTTGTAGACTCCGTCTCATGCTACCATTAGAGTGAAAGCACCGCCAGCATTCAAACGTGACCAAAACATCAGCCAGGAAGCATTGGACTCAGAAGTGGTCAGTGGACACCACCTGCAGAACCACTCCTTTATTCGGGGTGCCTTGATAATTGCCTATAATGTCTACCTGTTGTCTATTCCATTTGCACAACAGCATGTGAAATTGATTGTCAATCAGTGTTGCTTCCTAAGTGGACAGTTTGATTTCACAGAGGTGTGATTGACTTGGAGTTAAATTGTGTTGTTTAAGTGTTCCCTTTATTTTTTGAGCAGTGTATTTAAAAGTTGCATTGATAATACCTCTTTATCAGGGCTACACTAAGAGTAATTTTTGCATGTTTGCATAAAGGCAAAAAGCAATACTGTTTGTTGTGGAAAAATATTCGCCCAGCAGAGGGCAGTCGAATGTAGGTAAATGATGAAACTTGGTTGAAAAAACGCAGGCACTTCAAAGGGACATTTTTTTTCCATCTTTTTAATTTGCAATAAGTTTCACATCTAAAATTAATTGTCAACATAGTATTGAGCGACTTTAGGATGATAACAATCATCAAAAATCACACGTAAAACCAGACATTTTTCTGTCATACAACTCGTCTAAATGTGTATTGAGTTGGTTATTTAGGAAAAAGAATGTACAAAACGCGAGTAGATTAAATTCAATGTTTGTGTCAAGGTCCAGGTTGTTAGTCAAATACTGTGTAGTTTGCATTTTCTTGTAACGTAGCCTACCAAATGCAGAGCAGGTGTATTTGCTCAATGTACTTCTAAGATTAAGGAAAAGTGGATGGAAAGGTTTTTAATGAATTTTACTTCATCCGTTCGGCCCCTATCGAATGAGGCTAATATTACAAGCGCACTCCTAAATTAAGTAGTATTCTTTCTCTTACAACTATGCCATGGCCCGGCCATCACGTTTGGTCCGGAGAGCGTGTCAGTCGCAATGAGCCTGTCGCTTCGCTTGAACAGACGTCTACTCAAGAACAGAATTTCCCAAAACGGGACATGACGTCTTATTTGAACTTGCTGTGAAGTCGTCAGTACCATCCTGACCTAGTCTATTCGACGAGTTACAGGGCACATGATTACATCTAGCACAAACCAAAAGCTGCTCTCCAAAGCAAAGTGTCTTTCTCTAACATGACAGCCTGCTGTTTCTATTCTGCATTTCTTTGCGCACTCCTCCTGCCTTACTATTATTTCATGAGCAGAGCACACTTGGAACTTTTTTTTCAACGAATTTGAATGAAGCTCACTATAGCCTAGAAAGACGTACGTTAGGCCAAATATGGACAGACACATGGATGGGCTATTCACACATAAAAATTTAGTTAGTTGTCTAAGTCAGTCTGTGCAAAATACATAGGCTGATGTCTTACTAAAACGACGGAGGGCAACTACAAGACTAACAACTCGCGACAATTAGGGACATTTAGGATGATATCTTAAACCACAAATGCAGGAATAAGAATCATTATTACTATTAAGTCTACATTATGTTATCTTACAGTTTTTACACCCAGGCAGACCATAAGATTGCTAAACAATACATGTAGAGCTCTGCACAGTGGCTGTTGTTCAGACTGTTTTCTTTCTAAGTACTGTTTACTATTTAATATCGACATTTGTTTTGTTTGTTAATGTTCTATTGGAATCTAGTCTCAAGCCACATTTGAAGGCTATTTTTGAGTCTCCTGGCTCATGGCTCTGAGATCAGGAGTTTACAATAAAAGTAGGTCCATCCATCCATTATCTACTGCTAATCCCTGGGAGGGATTGCAGTGCCGCTTATTCCCATTTAGGGGTCACGGGTGACTGGAGCCTAACCCAGTAGATTTCGGGCCATAGGCAGGGTACACCCTGGACTGGGGCCAGCAAGTCGCAGGGCTAACACAGAGACACATACAACCATTCACTCACACATCCACTCTCTAGGGGCAATTTCTCAATATACCAATTAACCTATCACATGCATGTCTTTGGACGGTGAGAGGAAGCCGGAGTGCCCGTAGTGTTTGGTAAAAGAGGTCATAGATAAAAACACACCTTTTCGAAGCTGTTCAAACAACTCAATTCTACATTAGTGCACTACTGGACAGCAATATGTAGGCTAGATGCTACTTACAGCTTGTGTGGCCTACGGGTTGGTTCCGGTTGGCATCAAGATCAAATTTAGGGCATGTGTCAATAAATAGTTTCAGTAATTATAACGTCGTTCTTTTGGATTTTTGTCTGAAAATAAATATGTTCATTCCACTATTCCAATGGTTGTCTCGTCATTTAATTAGTGAGTTACGCTTTTGGTAAATAATTTTTTCAACAGGTGCTGTAAGATTAGCTATAAGATGCTATTGAGCTGCCTTCATTTAGGCCAGTTTCAGAAACCCTTTTGGACTACAAATGTTGTCGACGCTGGAATTAAACCCTTTTCTATAAGATATATTCATGTAGTCATTGTGGGAACAATTGTTTCAACGTGTCTGGAGCGGCATTTCAAGTATTTTTAATGATCGGAAATGATGAGAGACAACGTCAGCAGCCGCAGCAGCAGCAGCAAGTCAGCATCAGCAACACAGCTACCGCCGGGGTAGCTAAAGACAGCTAGCTATCTTCCTAGCAAATCATTACCGAGCTACCGTACTTGCTTGCTTTGTATTCATTGATTTGATTGAGGACCATTGCACCTGTCGTATGGTATGGACTGTACTGCTGTCAACAGATGAAAGGTAGCTCGCGATAAGTTATATTCAGGCTTGCACGAGGAGAGGCGCCAGCAGCAAGATGCGTTTATCTAGCCAGCTAGCTAATCTTAACTACTGCTACTCTTAAACTAGTTAAGTTGGCTAGCTATATCTATCACCGCTGCCTACTTTTGTTTAATGGCTGCTCGCAATTCTGGTTATCCCTCATGGATCATGATAAATTCAAGCCACAATATATTCAACGTAGTTATTTAGCTATTTGCAGATAACTCCAAAGTTAAGGCTAAGCTATGCGTTGTTGGCTGGTTTGGAGGATTACATAATCAAAAGAGGCATGTTGGGCTTTTAGCTCAGTAGCCAGGCAGAAGATTGGTATCACGAGTGCAATTGGCTATCACAACTCCCAGATCGATAGAGCTGTTTACAATGGATTTCGATTAAATTTTAAATAGCGTGTCTATATGACAGGGATTCTCAACTATGCCCCACACTCAGCTGACACTGTGCAGCAAGCTTGTCAGTCACAGACGGTTCCATGTCTCGACTAACTTCGGAGTTTGGCGTAATAGACAACGTGACTTATGAAAATTTACTATAAATGTTTGTTTTGTAATGCTACGCAATTGTATTTTCTTTAAGTGCATTAACCATGCTATCACTTATGCAGTTTTGTGTTGAATGTTGAAACCATACAGTAATGCAATTTAGTGTTAACATGGTGCTGATTAATTTTCGCAGTTAATCTCAAACTTACTGAACACAGGTTCTCTGGTTGAGAGAAACCAAGAGGCATCGAAAGAATTGGTGTGTGGCTGAGCGAAATAGGTCACTGACATTAATGTTTTTAAAAAGTGGAGCAGGACTGGTGTCAAGAGGAAACGGTCCGCTACTTCCTCTCGCTCAACCTGTTCAGCTAAAAATATGATCCTGTCTGTGCGTCATACCTCATATTTTAACACTATGACATAAGTTCATCTCGTTGGCCTATTTGACAAAAACAAACAATAAAGACCTTATTAAAGATTATCCATGGGGCTCGAGCTGTTTCACTGTTTATTAGTTCCTAATCTAAACCATTTAATATATTTTCTTAATTTAGCCTACTGTATTTGCATTTGGGATAGGCCTATACCTCATACCACCTGGGTGAAATGAAATCTACTTTACAATTTATATCTAACATGTACCTGAAGCAAGACACAGACAGCTAGGTTTTGGAAAGTTACCTACTGTAGAGTTCCTGTTGGTATGAGAGCAGACAGAACTAGACGAACAGCTGTACTCTGTCAGTAAAATGTCAAACTGAATATGGTAGTTGGATATAATCAGTCTGTATTGTCTAACAACTTCTATTCTATATTGTATATAACAACTTTCTCTTCTCTCAAGTTTCTCTTCAATAACCATCTCCTTCTCTACTCCTTTGGAATACACCGAGAGCAGCTACACTGAGATGGGAAACCCCCTATCCTCATAAAGCAGGAAATCAATCCAAATAACTGAGGTAGGATTCCTCATATCATTCTGGTTAAAGAGTAAATGTTTCACAAGTCTGTCTGTCCACAAATCACTTTTCTGTCTGCCTCTCTTGTTGCTTAATCTCAGTTTTGTCACTGATGTCCTTAACTTTATCTCCCAGAAAGGTGAACTAACTTCAGCTTGAATGTACCGTTACTTCCGATCAGCTTTAAAACTAGCTTATCCAAACTTCCTCTACACTCGGAGGGAAGGAAGCGGAAGATAATGAGACATTAAAGAGGACTGGAGAGTTATGGTGTTGTTTGTGCCAGATGTCTGCGCCTTGACTAAACAGTTTCTACTCTAAATCCTCTATAGGAAAGGTTGCAAATATCCGACTGACCTCTCAGTCTGGTGACACATTCAGTCCCTCCAGATAGCTTGCATGCTACGGGAAACTGTTGTCTTGCTAAGGAAAATGTAAATTCCCTGTCCATCTTACGACAGCATTAACTGGCTTTGAATTTGCCAAACTGGTCCGGTGTTACAAATGACCTGTTGGTTCCTTGTATTTTAACGAACTGGTTTTATGTTTGACCTTTAAGCGATAGTCCTTGCTATGTGTTGGCATTTGGGAAATAGTTTTGAGGGCCCAACTGAACCTTATTCAATAAAGAAATCCAAGTTTTGAAAGAATACCCTCCTGTTTGTTCTGTGTTGGCCTCCACAGGTTAGCCTCAAGGCTGTGACATCATTGGGTTTGGGGACACCAGAGTATCTGTTGACGTTGCTGGGCAGGAGTTCAGAAAACAGGGCGGGAGGGAGAGGGGGAGAGGATACAGCAGGGGGACAAGATGAACGTGATGAGAGGTGTGGACATGATTGGACGAGAGGGAAAGGGAGGGAGTGACGATCAGTGTGCAATGAAAACAACCTCTCTCCGCCGATCCTCGTTTTCGATGTGATGATGATGTTGGTTTGTTTGTCATACCTCACAGGTCCCTGTCGTCCTCCCCTTTCGTCTGTGGTCACCATGGAGGTCCAGTCCGGGGAGGGGGGGCCCCCAGACTCAAGCGGCTTGGCTCCTGCCGTGTCCTCTGGCTCCGCCCCCAGCCCCCAGAGTGAAGCTGTGACCAGTGAGCTTCAGGAACTGTCCCTACAGCCCGCCCCCAACCTGCTGCCCCTCACAGAGAGGAAGAATGGTCAGTTTTCACTCCTGTCAGCTACATGAGCAAAGCCTATATGTGGAGTTACTTTATTATGGCCTCGTATTTGACATTCCCTAACAATGTTGCCTGGTGCCATATCACGTCAATGCTTAGGGGTGGCAAACCCATTGTGCAACAGCTGAAATTAAAGCAGGGTTGTGGGAGGAAAACAAAACGTTTCAATCTCAGAAACAAATATTTGGCCAGTATTTTCTGCTGGTACGTAGCAAGCTACTAAAATGACCATTTCTGAGCAATACAGCGTCAACTAGACTAAGCTACACTCTTTAGTGACGGTACATGATACAGTAGTAAACTACATTATTATTGAAATAATTCAGATGTTATTTGTAGAGCCCTTTTTATAAGCTGCTTTATGTCACAGAGGGCTTCACACACTGCCCATAGAACTGCCCCTTGACCAGCCTAAACCCTCAATGAAGGAAGAAATTGAATACATTGTCAGAATATTGCAACAATTCAGTGAGAGATTCTCTCCTCCAGAGACAGTTGGTGAAAGAGAGGTGCAGAACACAAGCTGAACATAGACATCTCTCTGGAGTTTAAAAAAGAAAAGTGCCAATGGATGTTGACACAGAAACCTAAAGTTCAGTTCATGTCAAAAGTTGGCGTATGTCAGTTTTAGTAGTGGTAGCCAGAGGGCTATTAAATTCACTGTTAGATGCTCATAGCAAATAGTGCTATTTGTTATATAAAGACATTAGAAAATTCAGTTAGAACATTTAGCAGTGTTTGACGATTTGGCATTGACAGTGGCATTTACGTAGGAAATAGTTGAGGCATGAATTCTGAGCGAAGGCATTTGACACGTACATTTGTGGCGTATTTAAATGGCCCAGCTATTTAAAAACCTCCCCCCCCCACCACTTACAGGAACTTGATTCCTGGAAACGAAAATATAACTAGATAAAGTATAAGCAAAAGAATCAAATGTAATTGGGAACTAGTTAGACTGATAAACTTGGAACCAAGACTTCAAGATCCACTTTGAAAATGGAGAGTGTCCTGGTTGTTAAAGTGAAAACATTGGAAGAAGACTAATTATTCAACAGTTTTGCCTTTTGCAAACCATCCGGTTTGATAATAACCCCTCAAAAATAGATGAGACATTTTGTGCACAAAACAATCTAAGCAGTGTTTTATTTTTTGTATACAGGGTATCCGTGGGGCCTTGAAAAGTATTAAAAGGTGATAAATAAATTTTGGGAAAATTAAGACCCTTAAAAAGTCTTATCACGGCTTTATAAAGTCTTAAATTTTGAAAGTATTTTTTCGGAATTAGCTGTCCAACAGTTTGAGTCCCAAAAACATCGTAAAAGTGAATTTAGTCATTTTGATTTAAAAAATTAACAGGTACATAAACTAGGCTATTGTATGTGCGTTCTTAAATTGCCACTGAGAGCACCAGAGCGGGCAGGCGGGCGGAAGTTCAAAACCCACAAAGTACGCTCTGGCGTTCCCAGTGCGTATTACAACGCACCGAAATGTTTGAGGTTGGTGAACGCATGAACAGAATGGGGAAGTGCAAATTTGCAGCGTCCTGGCTAGAAATGCCAGACTTTAAAGAGTGGCTCCAGCCAGTCGAGGGGAATGTCAGGGAGGCATATTGTACATTATGCAAGAAAAAAAATAAGTATTGTGTAATGGGTATTAACTCGTTAAAGTCTCACATGTGTTGTGCTAGCCACAAAGCCGCTGCTAGCCGCAGAGAGCGGCAGCTCTCCATCGCTAGCTTCTGTGGTAATCGCGTTGCACCATCACAACCTAGTGTCAACGTCATTACGCCACCGAGAGTCGCACCTGAAGCTACAGCTACGACCCGGGCTATCTCTGCTTCCGCATCTTCTGCAGCGACATCAGAGTGGCTCTGGGCGGCACGGCAACACTGCGTGCTGAGGTGTTGTGGTGTCTCCACACAGCGGAGAAACCCCATTCACTGAACTCTAACAAAAACGTGGCTGAAGTTTTCAAGGCTATGTTTCCAGATTCGGATATAGCTAAATCGTTCACTTGTGGCCAGGACAAAACTGAATACATCATACGATTCGGGTTAGCGCCCCACTTCAAGCAGGAGCTCATCAACACCATCAACAAGGAGGTTGAAACATGCAACATCCTTGAAAAGTCGATGGAAGCTTTGAGGCTGATATGTGACAAGATCGGTGTCTGTGGGGGTGTTTTGAAGGTACCTCTCACAAAGAAGCTCACGGCTTCAGTAGCCTGTGCAAGGTCAAGGTACAGGAGATACCTGGAAGATGAACGGAAGAAGAAACAGAGTTCCACACAGGACCTCAAGAGAAAAGCAGTGTAAGAGGAGATAGAAGACCTGAAACGGAAACAAACGGTTCTGACAGAGGTGTGCGACTCCCTCCAAACAGATGCTGATAAGTTAGCCGAGCAGGCAGAGGGGAAATCTGGGACGTTAATGGCACAACTGATCACCAAGTCCAACATCCTCAGAAGATGTAGTAAAGAAAAACGGAACGAATTGGTCCAAACTGAGAAGCTGCTGGGAACGAAATCAGAAGAACTGAGGCACATGTCAGCATGATTGTTGTTGAGGGTGGAGCAAAGTTTTGTTTTGTTTTTTAATAAACTTTGCTTTGATTTACTATCCCAGCCTATTTGAAAAAATGTTTAAATATCAGAGTGGTCTATAGTCTTTATCACAAACTAAAACTGTTAAGTTAAAAGTATCACTGAAATGGTTACAGCTTGAAGTGGCGGTGAGATATTAAAAATATTGCGAAGGTCTTGGAAAAAGTCTTGAAAAGGTATTAAAATTAACTTCAAGATTCCTGTATAGACCCTGGTATAGTTTAATTGACTAATACTATAAAATTAGACCAACGAGACAAAACAACATGAACAACTCATTTGAAATACACCTGTTTCTCTTTATAATCACTCCGTGGCCCAGATATCTTGCCAACCAGTCGTATATCTTGGGGTGGGTGATTTCCCTGCAGATTGATCCCGTACCTTGGCGTCAGCTCTAGAGGGAAAAAACAAATACAAATAGCTTAAGAAAACTGCAGGCATCCAAACCACAATGGTTCAACGGTAGAAGAGGCTGCTGAACTTCGTTCATTGTTGACCGCAGCAACATAGCGTCTACACAGCAGACCGTGCAGCGAAACCTGTTTATCACTTCACCCTGCTGTCAGTCCCAGTTCTGTTCTCTAAGCTGGATCTGTTTACGAAGAGTACATCTCATCCCTCCCACGCAAACACACCCACACACACACACAAGTGGTTCCGAGAAGCGGTGTTTGTACCCAACTGAATATGCGAGTGAAAGAGTGCTGCATGTGACAGCGTTAAGGCCAGAGCAACCTGGATTCTGGTACCTGGCCCAGGAGGCCAGAGGCTGGGAGGAGAGGCTGCTGGACTAGCTGGTCACTTCCAGACAGCAGAGCAGAAGAGGACAGGACTATGCAGGCCTTCTCTCTCTCTCTCTCTCTCTCTCTCTCTCTCTCTCTCTCTCTCTCTCCCTCCCTCTCTCCCTCCCTCTCCCTCCCTTCTAGTGGCTAGATAGATAGATAGATAGATAGATGGACAGATAGAACAGGAGGTGTCTTCCAGCTTGTATCTGCTTTTACAGCTCCCTTAAGTTCTCAGTTTCAATCAGTCAGTTTGCCAGGCTTGTCTTTGGTCACTGTATTTAAACCAGCATCTAGCAGACAGTTTGGCATATACAGTATATATACAAATACGCCGTGATAGCATTTTGCATGTGACTTTCTATCACTCTTTATCGCTCACTCACTCACACACACAAACAAACTATCCCTCCAACACTGCGTGAATGAAACACTTCACTGCTGTTCAGGCAGGTGAGTTCAGGCAGGATGAGTGACCGTAATGGAAAGGGACATGCAAAGTGGCTGTGTTTCTTGGCATGCAATATCCTGCAGTCTGAGTCTGAGTCTCTTTTTCAATTTTGAGTCAATCTGAGAAACACTGCCCCCTGGTGGCGAACAACGAGACTTTAGAAGCAGTGAGTAGCAATGGGCAGAACAGGAGGGGTTTACAGCCTCCATAAGTTCCCAGTTTCAATTCGTCGGTTTGCCAGGCTCGTCTCTGGTCAGTGTGTTTAAACCAGCATCTAACAAACAAACTGGCAACCAAGCCTCAAACCGTGCGCGCGCCTGCATGTGTCTACTGGGGCGGGTGACCTGTGAGAAACCCTAGCTCCCATGTGCACAGGTGAAGCAGAGCTGGATATAGCCCCCCTGGCCAGCTGGCCCTGCTATTTAAACCAGTCCCCCTCCACCTCCCCCGCCTCCTATACGTGGGAGTTAGGAGGGGGTTGTAGCGGGTAGGTGGGAGGGGGGGGGGGCGCCAACATTCTAAAATGAAGTGCAGGCCCAGAGAGAAGGAGTTAATTTGAGACTTGTTTACACCGCTACCGCTCCGTTGAGGTAAAACACTGGGAAGATGGCGAGGACCCTGCCTTCAGTCCGCCATTGTTATTAACTGGTGCACGTGCTAATTTTGTATTGAGCTTATCGTCCCCCTCAGATGTTGAATCTCTCTGAGTGTTGGTGGGTGGGGGGGATGGTTACTGCAGAGATGAGAAGCCTAGGGGAGGTGTTGCGTTCTGGCGGACGGTGGGATGGGCAGTTGTTACGTAACCAGGGATACATCTCAGAAGTCTGCCCTTGATCTCTCACTCGCATTCCTTTCCCCTAAACCTGTAGTAGGTCTAAAGAACATTAGGAGGTTCCCGCCATTCCGCCCGGCCGTTATTTAAGTCGAGGAGAACACAACGACGACCCGTGAGATCCAGGGCGGTGGGAGAAGAGTTGAGTCAGGCCGTTCACCCCTCCTCCGACTCCACCCCTCCACCCCCCCTTTCGTGACCTCCGACCTCAGGACAATCCTTCACCCCCATTGACAAGAAGCACATCACAAGCCCTTCTAGTGACAGGTCCCCAGAACACCAACTGGAGGAGAATATGAGATGGGGACTGGGTGCTTCTGTAAGAGGACTGGCTCCAGCTGAGCCCTAGTAACTGGGTGCTGGACTGCCATAAAACGAGTGTGGTGTCCCTCACACCTGTTAGTGCCGCCCATCATGAGACACAGCCAATCGGCTTCATTCAGTGTTAGTCCTGGTAAGCTCCCTTTTGGACTATTGGGACTCCACAAAGCCAAAAAAACAAAACAAATTGTATTTGGCCAAGATAGAAGGAGAGAAGGACCTTCTGATAAGCCCCTAGGCCTTACTGGATGTGACGTTGGCTATGAAACATTAGGCCAGTAAGCTACACACGCTCTGCTGGCTTTGCTGTAAATACAGAGTGTTCCATGGATCCGACCTCGACCTTGGCACTCTGTAGCTGCCTGCACAGTCGGCTGGAAGTCCTCGGACCCTGTGTGTGAGGAGCAGTCACCCATGCATGCCCCTCCACACAGCAGCCTGACAGGCAACCCTTTGCCGGTCCGATAAACAACGATTAGCCCCCACTCCTGATACTGCAGAATGCAGGTACGGTGTGTGTTTAGGATGTGCTTAGAGCAATGCAAGTTGTTATTATTTGCCTTTCCCTATCAGTATTTATGGCTGACATAAGCACACACTGACTCCACAGCGTACAGACACACGCGCACACACACACACACACACACACACACACACAAACAAACACACACACACATACACACACACATGAAAGCAGGATTATCCCTCCAAGCGTTTGGTCGGTGCCTTATCTGCAGCAAAGGGGGGATCAGAGTCCTGATTCGTTTTCCCCTTCCTCGTCAAAGAGAGCTTTGCCTGAGGAATGAGCATCCTTATTAGTTTATGCATGCGCTCCAGCATACGCAACCTGTGGTGTGCGTCTCTACTGTAAAAAAAAAAAACCCCCAACAACATCAACAACCAAAAGAACGCCCGCCTTATTGACCTAGTTGCAGACCAGCGGATGATAAACAACCGTGAAGTATAGGTTAGAAATCGTGGCACAAGATGGGAGTCTTCTTGCGTGAAGAATTTTCTCTCCTCAACATTGTTTCTCCAAGTGAACTTTCCCCGGCGCTGTAAACCGGAGTGGAGAGAAACATTGCTCCGCCACTCCTTCACGTGTGTGTGTGTGTGTGTCAGGCCGAGGCCAACACAAAAACACCGGAGTCCGCCTTGCGTTTCAATTTGAGCTGCATTTAAGCTTTAATAAGAACTGACAGATGAAAGGAAATACAATCACCTCGAAGGGCTCTCGCTGTTCTGCTGCCTGGTCCTTGCACTCTGCCAGAGGCTCCCTAATGAGGATGAATTAGACCAACTCCAGTTTGGAGAGAGAGGGACAAAGATAGCGAGTGACTGGGAGTGAGGGGGAGAGAGCGACAGGGGCACCAAGATAGAGGGACAGAGTGCAACAGGGAGGGGGAGGGAGAAAGAAAGCGACAGATAGTGAGAGAGTGACCAGGAGAGAGTCAGAAAGTCCAAGTTGACTTTTATAATTTTTTTTCTGTATCTGTGTACAAATAGTTTTACTCCCGTGGGTCATTAGCTCTGCTTGCATTACATTACTCAGCTCTCATAGGCATGCACACGCACACACACACACACACACACAACTTATGTTGACGTTATTGAGCTGGATCAGAAGTGCTGAGAGAGAAGTATTTAGAGTGGAGGAAAAGGATCAGTAAGAAGAGTGTGTGTGCGCGTGCGTGCGGGTCTACGTCTGTCAAAGGCTGAGTGAGTGAATACAACAGCAGCTGTGACAGAGTGCTTGATCACGAATTCACTGGCATTTGACACACACACACACACACGCACACACACCCTCCCACACATACACCTCTCACTCAGTCTGGTGCTGCAGCACATACTGCCTCTTCAAGCTTTTCGCTGTGCAGTATTCTCCTTGTTCCGATTCCTTTCTCTCTCTCTCTCTCTCTCTTTTCTGTGTTTGTATAGTTTTTGTATGCCACAGAGGATTGGACCTAATTTGGCTCTAGTCTCTTTTCAGGAGGCGGACTTGAAACGCATTTTAAGCGCACATTGACACGGACTTCTGCAGAACAAAAAACCCTCAGAGTTTTCCTCCTAGTTTGCAGGGAGAAGGAATCACACATTCCGGTTCAGCAGGTTGTATCTTCCATGCACGTGTGTTAGAAGGGCTGCGACTCTACCGAGACTTTATATATGAAACCAGACTGAGTTCTCTGGAGAGTTCTCAAGGAAGAAAACCCATTTTTGATTCAACAATATACATATATGTGACTTTCGGACAATTCTGCGCATTTTGTGTTCATCTGAAATTGTTGATGGGGACCCCGGCCACTGCCTGCACTTGATTTATCCATTTGAACCCTGTCGTCATGCTGGACCCCTGCCTTCGCATCGACCCCGCCTCCTTCTGGGCTCCTCCAATCAGCAGCAGCATGGACAAGCGAGCGATACGCTTTGAGTTAGAGCGGCGGGCTTGTCAGAGCCTGAGGGAAGGTGGGAGTCCTGATGCGCACGCACACACACACACACACACTTGTGTGTACTCACCTTGAACCATGCATGCAAAATCATTGGCAATCCTATGTAAGTTAAAGATAGATCATGTCATTATGAACAGTTTGTTATTGTTGTGATTGTTTAGACTGATAATGCAAGCCGCGATACTTGTTTTGTATTTTTTTAACCGAAAGGTCAATCACACACACTAACAAACACACACCTGTCAAATAGTGTCTCTCGGCCTCGCACTCCATTGAGTGTCCCAGCCTGCTCCGGCTCTGGCTCGCTGTGTGCCAGCGTCAGGTGTTTTCGGGGCTGCAGGTCAGACCCTGCCCCTCACTGGCCGCGTCCCCTCCACCTGGCCCGCCGCCAGGCAGGCCTCGTGCCTGCTGGACCGCATGAACCCAGGAACCTGTAGACCCTGCAGCAGCCGCCAGAACCAGGGCCCACGAGACCAGGGGACTCGGCGACTATAGCAGAAAGATGCTGAATATCATGGAAGCCTTCACAGAAGTATAAAGAAGTTGTAAAAACATAATAGTGATATGCTGATATAGGCACATAAAGAATTAGCTGGGGAGCATGTCAACCTCCTTGACAGCGAGATTGCCTTTGGCCGTGTTTTACTGTAGCAATGAACATGTAGAATCTGTTCAGAGAATGCTGATGGTGGGGAAGACATGTTGGCTGACTGTATACAGTCATCCCGTGGGTAATCATTCAGACACATGGAGAAAGATCACCACGCAGAGCGTGAATCTGAGAAGGCTAGATAACTCCGAGACAGAATTCCAATCATGGAGACCAACAGAGATCTACAGGGAGATACAGCTAGCCACGAGACACACTACCCAGTCCTGAGGGACACTGTCTGAGGGGAACCCTGATGATTTGAACTGAACCCAAGACGCTTGTCCCTGGGTGTGAGTTGTCCAGCCACTCTCAGCCCACCAGCCCTGCCCTGTGTACAGACTCCCGGCCATGTTCGACCGACCCTGGGGCAGGCTATCTGCACAGTTGGGCCACCACTGAGAGGAAGGGAGGGGCAGTGGGGGAGGGGTGGAAGGAGGGAGGGGGGGTCAGGTGTGTCCTTGCTAGCACATGTCTTGTGTTTCTGCCTTGGGGCAGTTTGTGTGTGTGTGTGTGTGTGTGTGATTTACAGTAATATTCCTCTAACTCCAGTCCGGGCCAGGCAGGGCAGAGGGATAAGGTTCCAAGCTATTACAGCGAAGACCCAAATAGACTCCCGCCGCATGGACAGGAGAGGGTTTCAGGTTGAGAAGGGAAGAGAGGAGAGGGGGAGAGGAATGAGGGAGGAGAGATCATAAAGAGTAGGGTTTCACTCTAAATACTGTATTGGAGTGATGGAAAATGATCAAATAAAACAACGGAACACAGAGTAGGAGAGTGTAAGAAACTGGCAATATGTGAAGCATCTCTCGCTGATTCATTTCCATTCGCGATCAGAGAGTTATGAAGACGTGTGCGCTGCAAATGTGCCGATTTCTGCAAAACAGATTGCAATCGACATATATCATTGTGAGCCTGTCGTTTGTGGGCAAAGATCAGTTCCACAGAGGGGATGTGTGCCTCTGTGTGGAACTGTTTCAGCCATCTCTGTTCATGTTGCCTGAGTGTGTGCCTGTTTGTGAATCTCATGAGGACTATCTAGAATGTTCTGTAGACTCTAGAGGGTAGGGTGAGCATGGGCAGAACAGAGAGGGACTTTTACATCGCACTCATTTAGCTTTAATGTAAAGCCACATACAGGAAGTGTACCCAGTCAATACAGCAGATAAGAAGTGCTGAATTCTGAGTGTCAGTGTTTAGCATTACAAGTGCCTCAACACACCACAGTGGAGACTGAGATAAATTAAATTGTTTTGTCTCACACTGATAACAGATCTTAGCCAGTTTCCGTCCCTCTGAAGGGTTCTGGCTAGATGGGCTAAGCTGTCTGCATGGGGCTTGCTGGCTGGTAGTGGCTGGCTGGTTCTGGGTTAGGCTGGCTGGTTCTCTCTGTCTGATGCTGGGGCTGGCTCTTTGCATCACCTCCTGATGAAGGTGGCTCGACAGGTGTTAGCTTGCTAAGTGTACTAGCTTGCTAAGACCCAGGATATTGGCTTTGCAAGAGTGTCAACATCTGAACACTGGCTCACTTAACTACATTCACCATGATCTGCCATGTGCTTCGGAGACTGCACATAAACACTTTAGTCACATATATCACCACCAGCCTGTAAACACCAGGCTAGCACGCTCTGGAACGGAACGGCACGGTCAGATGTGACCACACACCCACTCACTCACACACACTCACGCCCATGTCCGCAGCAAACACACGCCAAACTGCGACTAACCACATTCATGTGGTTCCAATTTGCCGTTCCGCTACCTTGGTAGAAACCCCTTTTAAGCCACGTTTGCTGCTGAAGTCGGTTGATTTTAGAGGACCTTTCTGCTCACAACAAGGCAAAGTTAAGAAATGCCACTGAGGGGAGAGACGTGTGGATGGAAGGCACGTGACATCAGCGAGCCACACCAGCATGGCGCCGCGTGGAGAACACGGATCGGTCCTTTCGGTCTCAACGACTCGAGTGCAAAACGCATACGCTGGTGCGCGGTCTGCAGGAAGGAGTCACAGTTCAAAAACACGCCTCTGTATGACCTTTCAGATCAAACAGGCCTTCCTGTTTCTGAATCAAGTCACAGAAGCAGGGTACCAAGAGCTGCTGTTTTTGTCAAACCTCCAGAAACAGGAAGCGGTGTGTGTCACAAAGTCTGCGGACGGTGATATCCTCTGTATCGACGCTCACACACAGACAGAAAGAGAAATACAGAGAGACGCAGAGCACCATGACAGGGCAGGGCAGAGCATCTGCTCCAGGCTGCTGTCTCGACCCCTCTGCTCCCCTACGAGCGGTTTGCGGTCATCTGTGAGGACAGTGCCAGGCCGTCGCTGGTAGTTTGGTTCTTCCTGAAAAAGGTCTGAACAGGGAAGTGTAGGTGGGGAGGGGGGGTTGGTTTGGTGTCTGTTTGGTGCTTGCTGAGTTGTCCTTTGATTGCTTGTGTACAGTTCTCTCTGACACCGCTTCCTCCCTCTCTCTCTCTCTCTCTCTCTCTCTCTCTCTCTCTCTCTCTCTCTCTCTCTCTCTCTTTTCACAGTTCTGCAGATGAAGCTGCAGCAGAGGCGGACTCGAGAACAGCTTGTCAGTCAGGGGATCATGCCACGTAAGTAACCAGCCATCCGTCCGTCTGTCTGAACATCTCTCTCCCCTGCACAGCCACCTCCTGCCCTCCTACAGGCTGGCGGATCCTTCTAGATGGAGAGGATCCAGGAATTGCCTTTAAGACTCGGTGCTAACTGTTGCTGTTAGGGCTGCACTTTGGGGTCCTGTAGCTCAGAGCCGAGCGTCGCAGACGTGAGAGGCATGTGCAGTTTAGTGTCTCGTAAAGGGGAGGAACAACGCTGACTTTCCTCCATCGGGTTTTACGATCGCCAGTTGGTACACTGTTCTGTATCTTCTGAGGAGCACTTTCAGAAGGCTCGCTGCTTCTTTTCATCGTCTACGACTAGTTTGGTTGTCTTTATGAGCGGCTATGCTCAAGTTCTCTTTTTCCTCTCTTTCAAATCCTCTTTCCGTCTGTGTTTATGGGGGGAAATGCTGATTTTCACAGAACTATGAGCTGTTAGTAAGGTAATGTGTTTACTGTAGTTACAGAAATACACGACAGAGTTCCTGGAATTAAACACATTTAATTAACTGCATGCCCACATATACACATGTCAATATATATATACATACACACATACACGCTTTGTCTCGTCCCAGAAAAGCCACACACTTTATCTTTAGAGACAGACAGCTGTAAGATTCAGACTAGAGTTGAGTCAGGTCACGGTCTTCTCCGCTTGGAGACGACATGTTTCAGAAGATGTTCACGATTATCTGTCCATGCTGACAGATAGACGACCGCTGTTGAGTTTTGGCTTGCATGTGCGCTGTTTCATGTGCGTTCGACTTGTCGGGCTCGGGGAAAGCCGTCATTTGAGCGGCCGTCATCTTCAATTCTAGCTTTCTGGTACCTCATTAGGAACACTGGCTGCTAACAAGTGAATCACTCTGCACACTGGGCTTTGTCAGTTTGATTTAATCCAATTACAGCTCCTCGCATTTATCAAATGCAGAAAGAGCCAGCGTGTTCCTTCACCAAGTTCTGGTGAAGCGCAGAGATGTTGGTGTCTTTTGGGCTTGTCAGAAGACTAGAGCAGCTGTAGATGAAAGCAGTATTGGTACAGCGTGAGGGCAGGAGCTGTTTGGAGGTGGCAGTTGGTTGGCCAACAGGTTTTGTTTTCAGTCAGGCCTCGTCAGGGCCTACAGAACAGCTCCTCTCTGGGCGCATGGCCAGTGATTCATATCAACCTGTGCCCACCACAGTTTCTTCTGCATGAGTCAGGACTTAGAGCTGTGAACTACAACCAGAGCTGCTTGATCATATCTCTTCTGGTGGGCCGGAAGAGAAGATAAAGTGTTGAAGGGAGAGGGAAAAAAAAGAGTGTTGTTTTGACTTAGTATCTGAGAGCCTCTTTCTGAGACTAGCCAAGTGGACAGAAGGTCCGACCCCTGGCGTGACAGTGTCAACCACAAGTCCCACCCCCGCCATCCCGGCAGCTGGACTGCCAGGGGTCCGGAGGTTTTTTGCCCGACAAGGCTAGCTTCATCACCGACGTGGCTTCGTTGTCTCTTCCAAGGTGACTGTCGAACTACGAGCAGCGTATGGTCAGGAAGGAGTACAGGTACCTACAGAAAGGGTAGAGAGTGTCTGGAACGAGATGGACTAGAGAGAGAAAGGTGAATGCAAGAGCAGAGAGAGGGGGGGGGGTGGCGCTGAATCAGCACCGAAAGGACATTCGAAGAGTGAATGGAAGCCGGCTGCGGCAGACAAAACCAAGATGTCTCGCCCCCTCCTCCTCTCCTCCTCCCTCACTTCCTCCCCCACCTCCTCCCCACCACGGAACTCATCCCCGTACTAGAAAATTAGAGAACAGTTTGACTCGCTCTTTCATTCCCCCCATACTTCTCTCACCTTCTCCTCACCACTTTACCTATTTCTCCACCCTTTTCCTCTCCGTACCTCTGCTCATCTTCCTTTGGAGAGGGCACACAGAAGAATTCGAATGTCCATGCCGTTGACACGTTTCAGTTGTGAAGCAGGGGCGGCTGAATGAAAGCTGGCTACTTTCTCAGGGTTCCCCGGGCAGTGTTCCAGACCCCCCCCCCCCCCACTGCAGTTACCTCAATCTGTACTCTCATAATAGAAGATACTGGCTCTTCAAGAGACGACATGAGACGGTCGTAGAATGTTTCCATTTTGAAGAGACTTCTTTTTTTGGATTTCCAGCATGAATCTTCGGCACATCAATTGAACAACTTATACCATGCTTGTGCGGGGTGAGCGTTGCAGCGTAGTAGAGTAATGGTAGCTTAGAGTGTGGTTCGCCGCGATCTGTGTAGCTGTATATTGTATACGTAGTATGACAGTTGGTTATTAAGCATATGCATAGCGTTTAACCGGTTGAGTGAGCGGTTTCGAGGTACCAAAATTTGGCCTGTATAAGTGTGCGGTAAATGGCATGATATACGGATATGACTGAAATATCGTGTTCATCACGCTTTACATGGTAATAATGCTGAGGTAAATCGGAGACGTTGGAGTAGTGTGTGTGTGTGTGGGGTGTTGTGTGTGTGTGTGTGTGTGTGTGTGTGTGTGTGCCAGCTCGCCTACCCCCTTGTGAGCATGGCTGAGCTGCTGTGGTGTGTTAGGTTGTGTTAGGTTCAGTATGACATACTTGGCTATAATAAGCCTCCACAGTGAGACCCTAGCTCACATGTTTTCAATACCAGGCCTAAGACACACTGTGCCTATAGTAAACCTCCCTGGGGAAGGACATACACACACATACGCACGCACACACACACAGGCACCCAACTCCCAGAAGTGGCTGTTGCTTAGCTCTCCGCTCGCTCGTTGCGTGTCAGGGTATGGACAGGGAACCCTGTTTGTGTTTGCTGTACTCCAGCACAACTGCTAAGCGTGATACTGACACTGGCAGATGGTAGCATGTGAGAGGCATGACCACAGCTCAGTTGCATTAGCTCTGACCAGGGGACACATGGTGCTCTGGACTGGCTGTGTGTGTTTCGCTGTGGGATCAGGAGAGCTTCTCCTGTCTGGTCTTAAGCAACAGACGGGCGATGTCACAATCGTGTCGGTCAATGGTTTGGCCAGACATATAGGGTTTAATGTTGTAAGTGAAGAGGTTGCATGAATGGGATGTGCCAGAATATGACATCAGTCCCAGTTCGCATCCGATTGGATGGAAGAAACCAGACAGGGTTTTGATTAGTCCTCTTTGTTTTCACCCATCTGGGGCAGGTTTTTATGAAGTGGGGAGTCGTAGAAAGTCGGATGAGGAAGGAAATACGCGAGCACATATGCACGCACGCAGGCGGACACGCGCCAGCCCAAACCAACGGCGGCGTGTCGAGCTCTTGGGCACCGCTCAGTGATGCAGTACGAGCTGCGTTACGGGTAGCTACATCAGCGTGTCTCCACTCATTGGCCGCAGTTCTCTTCCCGACTCGGTGGCAGGTCCAGCTGCCTCCACAGAGGAGTCCTTCTGCTGGGAGGGGCTGAGGGGTATGGGGGGTGGGAGGGAGGGAGAGGAAGGCCCGCGGTATGATGATGCAGGCACCCAGGCAGATAAAGAGAGTCTTTTCACACTGACCCTCTCCTCGCCCTCTCCCTCCCACCAACCCCCCCTGATTGACAGGCCCTCTCAACCCCCGCCTGTGGAGGCCACCTCCCCACCCCCCCCTTTTCTCTCCCTCTGCCCAGGGGGGCAGGAGTGATGTGCTGATGCGCAGCGGGGTGCACTGAGGCTTGAGTCTGGACCAGGAGCCTGGCCCAGGGGTCAGATGACCCACCAGGTCACCTCTCTGGTGGAATGGGGGAGGGGGGCCAATGTGTTCATGACGATGTTAGTTCAGCATACTGCCTCTTTATCTCTCTGTCGCTGGTTCACTGTGTCTCCCTCTTATCGCTTATGGCTCGCTCGCTCTCGCTGGCCCTTTCTCTCTCTGGATTTCTGTCCGACTCTCTCTGTCTCTCACCCTCACACACAAAGGCACACACACACTTACACACACGCTTTCTCTCTGTGTATATCCTCCTCTACTCCTGCCGTCTCAGTAAGAGGACACAGACTCGAATTGAGGTTAGCTTGTCACTCGTCCGCAGACAGAGAAGGTGTGTAGGTGATGGTGCCTCAGTTCCACTTTGCCTGTTGTGGCTCTGTGACAAAGCTCTGGCTGCCTCAATCTCAGATTAAGAGGAAGCGCCGCGTAGACAGGATGCCGCCGACCACAACCTGTAGTAATCCACCTCCACCTGCTCTGTCAGTGGCTGGGAACCCACACATGTCAACTTGAAGCATCCGTTTTGGAGGCCCCGCTGTAGTGATGGGGCGCGCTTGAGTTAAATAGCCCCGTTTGTCACGAGTCAAACTGCTTTGCCCATTTAACATTAGCCGTGGAGTTACCTAGTGCCATTCTGTAGCCGGAGGCTGGATTCACGGTTCTATACCTTCAGTGGAAATGTGTTCAAGTAGATTCCTTTGAAGTTGGCGTTCTGTTAAATGCGTGCGCGCGCACACACACACACACACAAACACACCTACATGTACTCATGCACACATTCCAATGATGTGCGGTTTGGTAATGGGTGGTGCATTCAGCCATTGAATGATATGGTCACTTCAGAGGAAGGCTTTATGACCATTCGCTGCTAGCTACCCTGAGGTACGACTGGGTTTATGCTGTGCTGGCTGCAGGCCAGCAGGCACTCTCTCCTGTGTGGGGAGGGAGAGCAGAAAGAGATGGTAGAGTGTTCTGCCTCCGCGCTGAACCCTAAGGACCTCCACTTCGGCATGCTCAACACGCTCCCGATTCCACATCTGTACACTCGATCCTGTTAACGGCCTGCTTTGATCTTACTCTCCCTCATCCTCTCCTTCCCTTTTCTCGCTCTCCCTCTCTCTCTCTCTCTCTCTCTCTCCACCTCAGCGCTGAAAAGTCCGGCCGCCTTCCATGAGCAAAGACGAAGTTTAGAGCGAGCACGGGTGAGTCTCCTCTCCCAGAGTGCCTGTCCCTGTCTCCACCATCCATCCTCTCCTCTGCTGAACTCTTTAAAACCTCCCCCGTCTCCCCCCCTCCCCTCTGCTGTCCTGTCTCTCTACTTCATGGCCCCTCCCCTTCTAGACTGAAGACTATCTTAAGAGGAAGATCCGAAGTCGGCCCGAGAGAGCGGAGCTGGTTAGGATGCACATCCTGGAGGGTGAGTTTCGGACACGCTGCGCCCCCCCCCTGCTCCTCCACAGGGAATACAGACTTAGCACCTCCAAAACCCAAACTCTCAAGTTCCCATTTCCTGTGGTCTTGATTACCAGCTATCTTTGGTTCTGAACCTCTAGTATGTCTAATGTTCTGTATGTCCATGTGTGTGTGTGATATTTTGTCTGTTGGTGTTCTTTGTGTGTGTGTGTGTCCTGTATGTGTGTGTGTTACGTCTATATGTGCATGTGCAATGTGCGTGCAATGTTCTGCCTGTGTGTGTGTGTGTGCAGAGACGTCTGCAGAACCGTCCCTACAGGCCAAGCAGCTGAAGCTGAAGAGAGCCCGTCTGGCGGACGACCTCAACGACAAGATCTCCCACCGGCCGGGTCCCATGGAGCTCATCCACAAGAACATCCTGCCCGTCCACAGCAGCCTCAAGCAGGCCATCATAGGTGACATCCTCCCCTCCTGTTGTAAGGTTATACCTAGGTTATAACTAGGTTATAACCTAGGTTATACCTAGGTTATACCTAGGTTCTACCTAGGTTATACCTAGGTTATAACTAGGTTATACCTAGGTTATACCTAGGTTATACCTAGGTTATACCTAGGTTATACCTAGGTTATACCTAGGTTATACCTAGGTTATAACTAGGTTATACCTAGGTTATAACTAGGTTATACCTAGGTTATAACTAGGTTATACCTAGGTTATAACTAGGTTATACCTAGGTTATAACTAGGTTATAACTAGGTTATAACTAGGTTATAACTAGGTTATAACTAGGTTATAACTAGGTTATAACCTAGGTTATAACTAGGTTTTAGCTGCTATCATGTTGTATTTACTACCGCAACATCAAACACTGTCATCATGAAGGGTTGTGACCGCGACAGAACTACAGCGGCTTCGAGTAAGCCTGGTAGCCACAGGCCTGGATGCCTCCAACGAGCATCGTACAAAGTAAACACGCTCCCCAACACAAGAGCACACAAATCCCACCTGAGTCATCTTTGCCGCCCGTCACTTCTGAGTGGCTGGTGCCCACGTCCCTGTAAACCCTGCTGTTTGACAACCCCCCCCCCCCCACATAACTTTACGAGAATAGAAAGGACTGTGATTGGAGTTGCCATACGCCCTAGCGATTACAGAAGCCGGGGGGGGGGGGGTATTGATGGATGGGAGATGAGGGTAAACCCTGCCCTGCTAAATTCAACATGGCTGCCCCTCGGGGGGGCGGGGCCTTAATAACCGCAATCAAATTACGCAAGGTAATATCCTGAGAGAGCAGGGATGTGACCTAGTCCTGCTGCTCTGCACACACGCGCACGCACTGTCCTACACACAGACACCTACACCCCCTCACACAGAAATACTCTTGCGCGCGCACACAGGAACACAGAGACACTCACACACACGCACGTACGCATGGCTTCGCACACATGCGCACACACTGTCTTATACACGGACACCTACACACCCTCATATACACACAGAAATACTCTCGTACACACACACAGGAACACACACACACACTCAAATACACGCACGTACACCAGGCTACACACACACACACAGGGAGAAGGGGAGCGGCGGTTGGGGGCTGGCAGGGTATTAATCAGCCCCGTGGTGGTTCTTCATCATCTCCTGCTGATGGGGAGCGAACAGGCAGCAGCGTGATTCTCTGAGTGCTCAGACTGGCTCCCGTCACTAAATACATCATCAATCATGGTCTTGATCACAGGCCTGCGGAGGACGCAGCTACCTGCCCAGCATGCAGACAGCACGGGCCACTGCTCTCAGCACACCTGCCTCCTCTGGGGAGACAGGGAGACAGGCAGGCTGACAGACAGACAGACAGACAGACACAGACAGGCAGGCAGGCAGGCAGGGAGGGAGGGACAGACAGGTAGAGAGGCAGACATGTAGACAGAACAGACAGACAGACTGAGAGTGATAGACCGATTGGCAGACAGGAACAAACAGACAGACAGATGGTTGGTAGTGAGACAGACAACGCTGGCAGACAGGAGTCTACCGGAGGGAACAATATGTTCCTTGTTCGTGTTCATGAATTTTTATTGACTTCTTTCCTTTCTCTTGTCTTCTCTCAGAGACAGACTTCCCCAAGGTGGCGGGGGAGAGCTCTTCATTTGAGGAGGACAGCAGTGATGCTCTGTCTCCCGATCAGATCATTGGCCAGGACTCGCCGCTGGGGGCGGGCCCTCTACCCTCCCCGCCCTCTACCCTGGCAGGAAACAGTAACCCCTCCCCCACGCAGGTACCCCCAAAAAATTCCTTCAGGGCTCAGAAAAAAATCACTGAGAAAACAATCAAGCCAAATCACAATCGACCTCCACGTTTTCCGTTGAAGGGATCCTTTCTCCTTTCAGCTTCTCAGCCAGGTGCCACCCCTTCCTCCTCCTCCTCCTCCTCTTCCCCCGGTCTCTGGCCCCTCCCAGGCCATGAAGCTGACCAATGGAACCGCAGCTCTCGCGGCTCAAAGGACCCCGCCAGCTCAGACGAAGGTGAGTGACTGCCAGCACAGCCAATCAGGCCTCTCCCTCTCCCTTCGGCCAACCCCTAGCTGACCGCTTCTTCCTCCAACCACCAAACCCCCCTCTCTCCAGTCCCACTCCAAGTCGGGCTCCGACCGCCCCCCCCAGCGCCCTAAGAAGGCCAAGGACACCAAGCCTAAAGTGAAGAAGCTCAAGTACCACCAGTACATCCCGCCGGACCAGAAGGCCGAGCGCGAGCCGCCGCCCCAGCTGGACTCGTCCTACGCCAAGATCCTCCAGCAGCAGCAGCTCTTCCTGCAGCTGCAGATCATCAACCAGCAGCAGCAGCACTACAACTACCACACCATCCTGCCCGCACCACCCAAGTAAGACCGGTCATGTGCGTCACGGTGGGTGGTTGTGGCTTGGGTAAGCGCGTAGCTTGTGTTGGTGGGTGTTGTTTGTTCGTGTTCAGGTAAGATGAACCTGCGTGTGTAGAGTGCACGTGTAGTTTAACTGTGTGTGGTTGGTGTGGGTGTGTAGTTTGTGAGTGGCTGTGTTTGGCATGTGTAGAGTGTGGGTGTCATTTTGAGCGTGGAGAGTTGCAATTGGTCTCTGTGCAGTTTATGTATGTATGTGTGTGTGTGTATTTGTAGAGAGTGTGTGCGGTTCTTGTCGAGTGTGTATATACACGTACAACACTTGTGACGGAGTACGGTAACGTTGTCTCCTCCTTGTCCCCCTCTCCAGACTTTCAGATCAACAGCAGCCTTCCTTGGCCATCCCCACCTCCTCCACTGGGCCCTCCCCCTCTCGCACTGCCTCCGCCCCCTCATCCACCTCGACCAGTCAGAGTGCTCCAAACCGTCCCAACGTCACACCTGCTGGCGGGGCCAAGCCAGCATCTTTACCTCCGAACCTGGATGAAATGAAGGTTAGTACAAACGATCCAAACAATATGGAGTTACCTTAGTATATCAACATAGACGGAAAGAAACTGGCGACTCGTTCGATCTTCTTATTCTGAATCCTGCTGCCCGCCTGCCTGCCCACACTGCCCTCCTCTCCCCAGGTGGCAGAGCTGAAAGCAGAGCTGAAGATGCGAAGCCTGCCAGTCTCGGGCACCAAGAACGACCTCATCGAGCGCCTCCGGAACTACCAGGAGCTGAACGGAGGCGGTGCTCCGGGGCTACCAACAGGGGGCGCAGGCTGGCCAGGGGCGGCCTCGTCTAGAACCAACCTGCCTCACAAACAACCGCAGCAACAGAAACCGTCCTCCTCCGTCCTGCACCAGCCGGCAGAGAGTGGCACCAGGGTGACGGCCGTCCCGTTTGCCGCCGTGGTGCCACAGCACATGATGCACTTTGGCAGCCCTGGCTCCTCCCCTCCAGGGTCCCCCGCCCCGTCCGACCGCTCAGCCACCGCCATGAGCCCTGACGACAGCAGTTGTAATGGGGACACCTTCGGGGAGATGGTGGGTCAACTGTCCAGGGCAACTGAGTGTTTCTAGTGGATGACATCAATGAAGGAACATGAGTAGAAAATAAAATAGAGATGGTTACTAGGAAAATAATACTAAACTCTAGCTCATAGATCCAGTACTAAATTCCTGTTTTCATGCCTCTATCGTCTTAGGTCAGTTCCCCTCTCACTCAGCTGAGCCTCCAGCCCTCCCCCCAGCCCCCTGTCCCCATCAAGGAGGAGACCCCCTCCACACCGACCTCCTGCCCCTTCTCCTGCCTCGCCCTGCCCACTCCCCGGGCACCGCCGGCCCCCGGCCCCGCAGCCAGACGGGCACCCCCGCTCGACAAAGACCAGATGCTGCAGGAGAAGGACAAGCAGATCGAGGAGCTGACCCGCATGCTGCGGCAGAAGCAGCGGCTGGTGGAGACCCTGCGCTGCCAGCTGGAGCAGGGGAAGAGAGGAGGAGCAGGAGGAGGGGGAGGAGGAGGGGAAGGAGGAGGGGAGACCGTGGTCCTGGTCCGTGTGAAGGAGGAGCCGCCAGATCTCCCCATCACCTCCTCTGCCGGCCCCGCCCCTCCCCCTCCGCCCCCCCCAGCGGAGCTTGTCACGGCTGCCGTCAAGGAAGAGGACGCCAGTGACCCTGACGAGACCGCCGCTGACCCTGCGCGGCTCCGCCCCGCGCCGGAGGAGGCAGCACCTGGGCGCGGCTGCCTGCAGGTGCAGCCCGAGCGCGTGATCCGGCAGGGCCAGATGCGGCTGGAGGAGCTGCGGCTGCAGCAGACGGCGCTACAGCTCAGCGAGCTGCAGGCCGCCCAGCAGCAGGCCCTGCAGCAGCTGTTACTGCAGCAGCAGCAGAACCGGCAGAACCAGCTGCAGAACCTCCAGAACCTCCAGAGGCGTTCGCAGCAGCGGAAGAAGAAGTCCCACAAGCAGCAGCACAAGCAGCAGCAGGCCCAACAGGCCCAACAGAAACAGCTGATACAGCTAAAGCAGCAGCAACACTCGCAGCAACAACAACAACTTCTACAGCTGAAGCTGCAGCAACAGCCGCAGTCAAAACAGCAACAGTTGTTGCAGACTAAACAGGAGATGCACTTCCAGCAACCAGAACAACAGCAGCTGCTCCAATCACAGCAGGTCAGTACCCTAGTCAGTCTACAACTTGGCTGTGATTCAACCCTCTGGTCTAGTCATTTCCGGCAGTTTTTTATTTGCATTAAAAAAAAATTCACCTCTTACTCGAACTCCATGGGTTGTGTGATTAATCTGTTGGTCAATGAATCTCTGATCTTCAGATATCCCAGATGTTCCTTAACCAGCAGCCTGGGAACAGCCCTTCCTTCCCTATAGACCTCCTCAAGACACACTCCACCCCGACCCTGGTGACCGACAGTAACGGCAACCACTTCCTCATTGCACTGACCAATCACACTGCTGAGAACCAACGGAGCGACGCTCCTCAGGGGCAGCTGGACAATCACATCAAGTTGCAGGTATGCGGCGCGTCCGCCCACCCGCCTCCCACGCGCTCACGCCCTAGGTTTCGTCACTTGCTCTCTTCTCAAGAACTCTCTCTCATGGCTGTCCTCTCGTCCACCAGAGACTACCGTCTCCTCCCACTGAGCTGCCCAGCCAATCCCCTCCTCAGCTGTCGAGAGCGGACACCCAATCAAAACCAAGGAGCACAACGTTGGGGCTTGGGAAACAGCCAACCAGAAAGGTGAGCTGAAGGTTACAGAGTTCCTTGTCGAGGGACAGCGAGGTCAACGTAGAACTGTCCTGCTGGTGATTGCATGGTCTCTAATGTTTCTAATTAGACCAGAATGACTCCAACGAGTTCAGTTACGAAGGACCATATAAATTAATGATGTAGACAGTGAATGGCGACACAGACATCATCCTTGATAAGACCCATTGACTGCTGTCATGTCATATGGTTCATTATTATGCTAATTAACCCAACGACAGTCCTCATCACTATGATTTATATTGGTTGCCCTCGCACCAAGGCCCCTGGTTCATTTGCACGGAATCTTAATTGAGATTAATTTCTGGTTTGGGGCAGGGACAGAAGGCGGGGCTTCGGGCGTCGACCAAAGGCTCGCAAGGGGCGGCTCTCTCGTTCTCCGCCCCGCCCAGTCTCCCCCCTTTCTTCCTGGATGAGGACTCCGCCCCCGCAGGGAAAGAGGTCCCACCTTCTCCTACTCTGAAGGTATGCTGACTAGTCATGGAACTGCTAGCGTACGAGCTTACGGAAAAATACTTTTAGGTTGGAGTTTTCTGACTCTGAAGTCCCATTCCTTCCTGGCAGGAGGAGAGCTGTGACCTGGACCAGCACGCCCTCTTCAGCCCCCCCTCCCCCGACGCCATCAAGACCTGCCCCTCCTCTCCCGATGACAAGGTAGGCAGTTTGCGCCACAGCCGTTCGAGGTATCGCTCGCTATCCAGGTTCGCCTGGCCAGGGAGCCCTTTCAGATAGTCTGCAAACTAACCACGTCTCCTTCCGGTTCCTTCCAGGAGCAGGGCTCCACCCAACACATGGACGACCTGTTTGACATCCTCATCCAGACTGGAGGTAAAGAGAGGGAGCCCGCAAACAATGCTCACTTGCTTCGCTCGCCCATGCCCTCCCCCTGCGTCACTGAATAATGCTCTTCACCGATCTCTCCTTTTCTAGAAATCTCGGCCACTTTCAAGCCAGCGCCGGACCCGTCTCTCGCCCACCTCCGCACCACCACTCCGACCTCCTCCCCTTCCTCCTCCCCTCTGCAGCTCCATCTCCCTCCCCCCTCCCCTCCCGACCCAGAATCCTCGCCGCCACCGCCCCCGCCCCCCCAGACGGAGGAGCGCCAGGCACCACCCGCCGCCGAACACGACGACGGCTCCCGGCCCGGAAGCGGCCGTCTGGAGGACTTCCTGGAGAGCACGACCGGCAAGCCTCTTCTAGGGGTGGAGCCGGGCTGTCCTTTGACCTTGATCGATGACCTCCACAGCCAAATGTTGAGCACCCCCAGCATCTTGGACCACCCGTCCTCCCCCTCCCCGATGGACACCTACGAGCTGGGCTACCACCCCAACCCCCCCAACCTGGACTTTGGAGAGCAGGCCTTGGACAGCATGGACTGGCTGGACATCACCATGGGAGGGGGGGGCAGTGACGCCCCCAGCCTGCCCCCCCTTGGGCCCCCCAGTGTCTTCTCCACAGACTTTCTAGACGGCTCCGACCTGCAGCTGCACTGGGACTCCTGCTTGTAGCCCCGAGAGAGCAGCTGCTGTCTCCCCTCTGCGCTCCCATTTTCCCTGAGCTTACACAAGTACTTTTGCTACAAACCCTGTGTGTGATTGGCTGTCACGAGCAACAGGCTTTGATCTTGTGGTTGAATTCAGGGTCTGTTGACAGGGTTTGGCTGCACACCACGAAGCTTGCTAATTTTTCGATTGCCGCGGTTGAAAGGCGGCCAAGTCATTACCTGAATGTGCTCAAAATGGCATCCTAGTTTTTGGAAGGCGTGGCTAGACGAAGCCAGAACAAAGCCGGACCGACAGGTCACAGCTACCAGACAGTAGTAACAGCTACCAGACAGTTGTAACAGCTACCAGACAGTTGTAACAGCTACCAGACAGTTGTAACAGCTACCAGACAGTTGTAACAGCTACCAGACAGTAGTAACAGCTACCAGAGCGCTGGCGATCATATATGACGCCTCAGACATCCTGCTGTCTCTTGGCTTCGTGGACTGGCGTTGTCAGTACCAAGACCCTTGTTGTAGCGAGTCTGAAGACCCTGGCTCTGGGGGAGTGTAGATGGAGTTATTTGTGGGGGGGAGGGGGGGGGGGGGGGGGGGGGTGGGCAGCGAAGGGGAAGCTGGGCTTGGGTGGGGATGGGAGGGAGGGTGGGTGCGGAGGGGAGACTGGGGTGGGGTAGGAAGAGGAGGTGAGGGAGGCTGGGGAGCAAGGCTGGGGTGGGGAGGGAGGCTCTGCACGATGCACTGATAGCGTTATCTCTGAAGTTTGGCCATGTTTACTAGATATTATCAGTACGTCGTTTGGGGAGTGAAGTGGGATGGGCTTTAAGATGCCATGAAAGCTAATTTCATGTTTTGGAAGAAACTTGAGTCTTAATTTCGAAGTTTATTAATAGAGCTTTTGTTGCATCAACATGCACGTGAGATGTTTTTATACTGTGTTTGACAGTAAAATAATTAGCCTTTTCAATGGAAGTGTCACAGCTACTGAGAGATCCATCCATTGGCTTCTAAATGTGATCAGACATCAGTCGCAGGCAGCACATATTCACACACTGTACAAACGTACTGTATTGTTTAACAGTCACGGCGACGATACTGTATGTCAGTCGTGAAAAGGTTTGTTGCAGTTTGACTGCATTTGACAAACTACACGACGAAGGGCACAGAAATCTGCGTTTCCCTTCAGCGCGGGACAGTCTGAAACCCTCGCACACTTACAGGGGCTGTGGTCGCCACGGCGTGGCCCACTCAAACCGTCTCCCGATTGGTTGATTCTGTGTCGTTATCATTAATGTTGAAAAGTCCTTAAAGTTAGGGGTCTGTTTTATTATTGTTTTTGCTAAACTGTAAAGTACTGTATCAGTACATTTGCCAACTGGGAGAGTTTTATGCAATGTCTCCCTATTTACATCTTGTAATACTGTAAAATACTAGTTTGGACACTGAAAATATATCCTAATGCACATGAGTAGGTTTTTTTCCTTCTTACTTGACAGTGTTGCTGGCGATGGCGCACGCTGTGCAAGCTTACTGTGAGAGCATCTCACTTCAGTCCAAAGTCTGGACTGAGATTCTACAAACGCATTTGCACGGCCTTGGAGACGCACGTCACCGCACACGCATACACACATGGTGGCGATTGCTGCTTCTAGAAACTCTCACACACACACATACACACACACGTACACACGCAAACGCAAATGTTGTGCAAAGCTCGCTTGTTTGAATTTGAATTTGCGGCGGTTGTTACCTATCCCCCTTCTAAGATACTTTTCCGATGCCATGTGCGATTTTGCGAGTGCGTGTGTTTGCGAGATTGGCGGAGGAGGCAAGTCAACTTTTGACCCCCGTCCTCAGAGTCCCTCATCATCACCCAGAACTGTAAACAAGATAGAAAAAAATGACCTCCATTCTGGCGGGGCACTTGGTTTCACCCACTACAATCAGATAAAGGAACAAAAATCTAATTTAACTGTGAGGTAAATAAAAGAGCATCTTCCAGTACTTGACCCGGCCTGTTGTTGTGATGGCAACCATGGACTGGGTGCTATGATGGGAGGTGTGGGGGTAGGGGTGAGAAGGAGGGGGGAGGGACTGGTGGCTCTTAATGCATATTTGGACGTTGCATCACATTTTCTTGTTTTTTTAGAGAAGTGAATGAGGACAGATGTACTGAAATAAAATGTTTAAAATGGGATACCGCTGGTGCGTGCGTGTTTTCATTGGACGAAAAGCTGTGCCCGTTGCCACGGCCAAGACGGAGTGCGCCCGGGTTTGGAGGCGGCCCTCCTCGGCTCTGCGCTGATCGCTGCCATTCTTTCAGCCCAACAAACCGTCTCGGCGCCGGGGCGGGATAAAAAAAAAACTGTGGGAAAGCGAAGGACGCTCTCCGCCTAATTAGCTAAAGTTAATCTGCGGAAGCTTGTATTTTTCTTCTCGTCTCCCTCTATAATCCATCACGCCGCGCTCTCTTCCCAGGCTCATGGAAGCAGGAGCAACAATGGAGAGCGAGTGCAGGTTTGTCATCCGGGATGATGATGATGGTGGGGGAGGGGGCTGAGTGAAGTACTCACATTTTGAGGGTTAATTAAATGCCTAGCTAAGGAGCCCCTAACCCCCCCTCCCAGTTCCCAACACCCTCTACATCTTCTACTGTACCCTTGCCTTTCCTCATACCCCACCTCCACCCTCCCATCCCCCTATCACCACCACCCCAAATGTCTTTCCAGTCATTACGGATGTGTCCAATCGCCATGAATCTCTTCCTCTACGTTTAATTAATTTTGTGCTGTGGGTAAATCCATCAGGCTTTATGGCCCTGTCTCCTCCACCCCCACCCCCACCACCGCCCTCCCTCCCTCCCTCCCCCACAGACCTCCACCACCCACCTGCCCATCGCGTACAGCGGCCCTCTTAAACCAGACGTATTGATCGGGGTCGCAACCGATTTATGAAGTGGTCAGAATTCCTTTCTCTCTAAAATACCTGCCATTGTTCGGGGGGGGGGGGGGTTGAGGCAATCACGTTGAAACGACTTTGACAGATGACAACAGTCCGGCTGACGTGTTGATCGTAAAAAAGTGAGCTTCTAAAATGAACGGGGCGAAATTGCTTGATGGATGAGGCAGATTTCTTTTTTTACAAGAGATCCCTAACTTGTAGTACCCTCTCCCACCAGCAGGCTGTGGTGTCTCCCCTGAGTAGGGTTACAGCCCACATGCTGTCCCTCCGGAGGAGACCCTCGTCTCCACGGCACGGTGGGTGCTACTGCCTTCCCTGGAAGGGTTAATTGAGTTCCGTAAACAGTGGATGGAGAGATCGATGTAGCCCGTCCGTCTAATGTACTGCGGTCTCCGGTCAATCTCTCTCTTCGGCTCTCAGAGGACAGGTGGTTGGTGTTCGGCCATACACACGCCATTACGTCTGGTCTCGGCCGACCGTGTGTCTGCGGGGAGAGAGATTACGGGTGTGTGTGAGTGTGTGTGTGTGAGTGTGTGAGAGTGTGAGTGTCCATACGGAAGCCCACTGCTGTGAGTTGTCGGGGCACTTGAAGCATGGCGCCTGCACATGCCAACATCTTGACCTGTGTCTGCTTGCAAGCCATCTCTTACCCACCCTATGCTGCCTGCGCACACGCACACACACACACACACACATACACTTTCTCTCTCTCCCCCCCCCCTCTGCTTCTTAAACCTGTCTGCACAGCCTGCAACCTCCCTGCCTTGTGCACTGACAGCTGCTGTGTGCAGACAGTGAGCCAACCAGATTGATGGAGCTGTCGCCGGCCAGGCTTGCAGAGTGGTGTGAGTGCTTGTGTTGTGGACTATCTGTTCTTTGTGTGGATGTGTGTGTGTGTGCTGTAAACTGATTGTAGCCAAGCGGGGTGGGGATGGAGTACTCGGGAAGAAATGAGGAAAGGGGGTGAGGGAGCTGGAACGAGCGTGAGCATATGCATGTGGGTCGCTGCATCAGCGCAAGTGTGCACGTGTACGTGAGCGTGTGCTTGGTTTCAACATCTTCATGTCCTTAATCTCCGCAGTCCGCCCCCCCCCCCCCAACCTCAAGCACACACTGGCCTCTCACCACCCGCTCGCAGTGCCAGACTGTTGCCTGTCCCAAACCTCCTCCTCTGGGCCCCAACCCCAAACTCCCCCTCCCTCCTCGAGCGCCACAAGGCCCCCCTATCCCTGCACACTTCACAATCAATCACAACATTAGCAGTATTACCATCACAATACTGGCTCGGGTGGTGAGCTCATCTCTCGTTTCTCCCACTCTCCGGTGTGGCCGTCTCACACGTTTTGGTCTCTTTTAATCTACCTCCATTCTCTCTCTCTCTCTCTCTCTCTCTCCCTCTATTTCCGTCTTCTCTTACTCCGTCTCTCGTGTTCCAGTCCTCCAGTTGTGCGCCCTTTATCCCTGTGCAGACGTCCTTCCCCTCTCCCCACCTTTCTTTTCCATTCTGTCTTTTCTCCCCGCGTTGTCCCCGATTGTCTTCCTTCGGCCTCGCTTTCTCTCGCCTGCCTCCCTCCCTTCTTTCTCCCCCCCTATCCGCAGCTCTGTGATTTATTCCCTCTCTCTGCCATCCTGTCGTTATTGACTGCGGTTCCTTTGTTCCGGCGGTCTGCTCTTATCTTGCCATGTCAGGTGCCACTAAAACCTGCTCAGAGTGGCAGACGCAGAGGACGGCTGCAGCAGCATGGCCTCGGCCTCTCAGTCTGGGCCAGGCAGGACCCACAGAGGAAGGTCCTCTGTTTTCACTCTCGGCCTCTCCTGACCTCACTCTTTTCCTCTCCCTTTCTCTTCATCGCTTCCTTTTTCTTTCTCTTTGTCTCTCTCTGTCTCTCTCACACTCATGCTTTCTCGTTCTCTGCTACCCTCTCTCTCTCACATTCAAATTTTCTTTCTCCCTCTCTCTCACACACACATTCTTTCTCGTTCTCTGCTGCCCTCTCTCTCTCACATTCATATTTTCTTTCTCCCTCTCTCTCTCACACACATGCTTTCTCTTTCTCTGCAACCCTCTCTCTCTCGCATTCATATTTTCTTTTCTCTCTCTCTCTCTCTCTCTCTCTCTCTCTCTCTCTCACACACACACACACACACACACACGCTTTCTCTTTCTCTGTTACCCCCTATCTCTCTCCCTCTCTCTCTCCCTCTCTCTCTCTCTCTCTCTCTCCCTCTGTCTCTCTCTCCCTCTCTCTCCAGTTCCTCAGTCTCGTGTTTTCTCTGATGCTCCCCCCTGTCGACAGTCTCTCTCGCTCCGCCACTCCCCTCTTGTTTCTTCTGGGCCTACTCTCGCTCATGCCCGGTGTCTCCATCTCCCGTTATTTCTTCCTCTCACCGTCCCCTCCTATCTCTCTCACGCGTCTCTCCATCACACGTCTCACTTTGATCTCGACAGACTCACGCCACATCCAGCGACATCATTTCTCTGACCATTTTAATTTTTTATCAAGTTCATACAAAGAACATTTAAGTAAGTTGCCTCTTAAAAGAGATGCTTAAAAAGCCAGACAATACGTTTGACCTTGAACGTTCCTCAAAAATAATCATAATTAGTGCTGTAAAAACGTACACAATCATCATCTTCGTCGTCATCATGTTTGTCATTGTTACAACCATCTTTGATAACCAACCAACTCTCAATATGTCAGTAAGACATGACGCTCCAGGGAACGTGTAACCCGGTAGCTGTTGTGATGTTGCCCTTCTAAACACAGAGGTCTTTTTAAACCGTGAGGGGTACAGTTAGACGGATTGGTAGACGGGGGCGGTGCGGGGGGGGAAGGGGGGCTTTGGAACTGGGGGGCGCTGGGGGTGCCAGGGGCTGAAGATGGGAAGCCCGAGAACTGGGGGCTGAGCTAAGGGGGGAATGACGTTGAGTAAGACAGACAGTTCCCATGGTTGAACACACCTTTGTTGAAGGAGGCCACGGAATCTGTAGTTCTAACATTTCGATGCAAATGTCTAACCTTTCATTTTAAGGGTGGTTGTATTAACATTAGTAAGCAGGTGGCGGAAATAATAATGTTAATTCCGAGCTCTTTTGACCTGGATATTAACATTTGAAATCTGGTGCATGGCTTGGGTTCGTCACCGACTGCAAAAGCGGGAGAAGAGCATAGACAATAAAGGACATGGGAGAAGCTAGAGAGGCGAGAACAAGACAAGGCTAGCAACTTGACCAGTGGGGGGTGTGG
>BROE01000018.1:13777216-13799347 GCA_036571765.1 Plecoglossus altivelis
GGGGGGGGGGCAGTCTAACAGGGACGTGGTTTGTGGCACTTGGCTCTTTGCTCTCTGTGATGGATGTGGTCCAGGCCCTGGAGAAGTACAAATGAGACATCACTGACAGCTGGGCCTTCATGCCCCTGGATCCACCCTAGAACACACACACACACCCCGCACACAGTGTCCTCGTGCGCAGACACTCTTTTAACACGTCCACTGGAGACCCTTGGAGTCACCTGGGGCTTGAGCTTTCAAAGGAGCGTGAACTAGCAACCCACACCCCCCAGCTCTTGGCCTGAGTTTGGGGGTGGGGGGGTAGCAGGGCTGCATAGGGGGGGGCGGGGGACCCAGAACGAGAGCCTGGCAGGGGACAGCGAGAGCCAGGGATACCCACGAAAATGGGATGACCTCACGGAATGTGGAACGCGCTCCACTGTTCGCAGTGTAGGTGTCAGGCTTCCAATTTGGATTGTTGTTCTTCTGACCAAGCCTGCCAAGGGTACCTTCCCAACCCCGCTCAGCTAATTTGTTTACTGGATCTGGGATTGAGTGCGTGTTTGTGTGTGTGTGTTTGTGAGTGTGTGTGTGTGTGTGAGAGTGAGAAAGAGAGAGAGAGAGAGAGAGAGAAAGTGAGAGGAGGGGGTTGGGGGGGGGAGATGCAAATCTACATGTTTACAATCCTGTATGCATAGTTGTGCATCTAGTCATCAATTCACATCACAGACGTGTTTTCCCTTCAACCCGTTCCTATTACCCATTCCTTCTTTGCTCCATTTCCTTTGGCCCTGAACTATGAATAAAGAACAGCACGCTTGGATGTAAACGCAACATGAGATCACCTGCAAGCAGATGTATTTATAGATGGCACTACGATTATCGCTAACATCCCTGTAGCTGTGTAATAACAACCGCGGGTCAAACATGCTAATGTTCCCCCGCCTTAATTACACTATGTCTTCATTCAGAGACAGAGACAGGGCATATTAGAAGTGTCAAAAACAATTTTCCGATTCATTTTAACAGCGCGTGGTAGTGTGAGTCACGGGTCGAATGGGAATCAAATTAGTCGGCTATTTCATTTCAACAATCCAATTGTCCCGCGTCTTTAATGGGATTAGTCTATTGATCAGGTTGGGCGGCACTGTAGCCGAGCCTGATGCATGCTGGGTAAAGTGTGTCAGTCAAATTCCCTGCCACCCTTCCTGGATGGATTGCGCTGTGTTTGTGTCTCTGCGCGTGTGCGTGTGCGTGTGTGTGTGTTGTATAGGAAGGGGTAGGTTGTGATGGGTATTATTGCTGTTCTATAGGCTGCTGTTCAAAGGGGGCGGGGGTCTGTAGGAGGAACATAGATGCCTGATTTAAAGTGGAGAGCTGGGAGGGAGATGGGATTCATATAGGAAGAGGAAGAGGAGGAAGAAGAGGAGGAGGGAGGAGTCCTCTGCTCCGAAGCCTCAGATGTTGTTGAATCTGCTCCCCCTACTCCGGGGGTCGTCAATGCTCTCACCAGCTAGCAACCCACAGAGACCCATGCAGCCAAATCACAGATGATGTCAGAACATATTAGTTTGGACGTGGCAGTCAGAGTGACCCAGACACTGGGTCACCAGAGGGGCTGCTAACATCTTGGTATCACCCCTATACACTACGACAAGAGAGAGACTTCTTTTCCTGGTTTCTTTAACTATAAAAAGCCCTTATATAAACAAAGTTCAACAAAGTTCACAGCAGACAAGTGGTATAGCATACAGTATATACACAAGTACATAGCAATCAAAGGTCTACTACCGAAAAAGTATGAAACAACACATGATTTTGCAGATAGAAGCTGCACAATGATCACAAAAAACTAGATTTCTTCATCTTTAGCTAAATGTGTTGCCAAAGCACTTGGATACAATGCGTTTATGACATGAAGACATGAGTGTTAGTACCGTACAATGTAACCCAGAACAGCACAACGCTTCAACCACAGAAAACACTCTGGCGAGGGGTGAGGGGGTGGCTGTGTTGAAGGAAAAAAAACGGAACGTTCCGGAAGCACTTTGTCTTTCATCAGTCAAACGCTGCATTTTTTTGGACACAACTTCAAACCAGAACATGGTACAAAAAAGAAAGCCGAAACAGAACCGAGAAGAGAAACAGAGAATCACGCACAATATATTGCTGGGAAGGAAACCCAAGTATGTCTACCAGGTTGCATTCACATAACCTGTCGTAGAATACTTGCGCTGGAGGACTTTTAACAAAGAACAGTCTTTGAGCTCTTTGAGGGTGCCATTGCGGTAGCCAGTGGAGATTGAGTAATTCACTCTAAGATGACATCCTCCAAACAGCCCTGAGGGCCGTCCCGCTGTATAATTGAATCAGTTAGGTGTACTCAGTTTCTGCCGATTCACCCAGTTTTTGGTGCTGCACCATGCAATGCCGAGTCATAGCGGGTGACTACAGAAACGTTCACCTCCATTTTTCGCGCCGTGATTGGAGGGTATTTACACAATTTGTGGACGATGGGCTTGAAAGTTGGCCTTTCCACGTGGGAAATCATCCGTCGGCGCCACAGCTGACGCCGCACCCTGTCTCACTGTTACCGAGGCTAGCCAGAAGCTGCAGTTGTGTCATTCACAGCGGTCCTGTACCGTGGGCAGTCAAAACCTGGGGGTCATCCCAGGTGGCAACACAGGACTGTGTCATTGTCTCAGGGTGGCTGTCCCCTGTGGGTTTGACCGCCTGGGAAACTGTCCAATAGCGCGGGAGGGATACGAGGGAGCACATTTCTCAAGCCAATCAAGCGCTTCATGATTTCCAAGGAGGCCAGAGATTGATTGGGTTTTTTCCAGAGCTTGCTGTGAGCTAGCCCTCCAGGCCATGTTTGTCCCTGGTGGCATGCCATAGGCTAAGCCTCCGGCTGAAGTCTCCAATGAGCATGCCCTGTCAGCGTGTCCGGGTATATTACAACACCAACCTCGTTCGGCGTTGAACTTTACAAACAGCCAAGCACAGCTTGTGCGGCTAGCCTTCATTATCTCTCCTTACTAACACTAGCTACCCATGGTGAGCTTGCTTTAGCAGGACAATTTGTTCTTTTCACAAGCCTTGCTTGTTCCTTCACTTGGCAGACCGGGGTAAAAGTATTATCATGCTAAAATGCTGTAGATATCAACAGGTGCCATTCTGTGATGTCATATACTCCTGCTGTCGTCCCGTCAGACCCGGCGAAGGGAGGGAGGGGGGATCGAGGATGGGGGTCAGAGGAGGAGAGGAGAGGGGCTCAGTCAACAAGCTGTCTGTCTGCTGAGGGAGGGTGGGCCAGAGCATTGTTTTGTTTTGGAGACCCAGAGATACTGACGCAAGTACAGCGCTGAGGTCCTCGGCAGGCGTCATTACCGTCCTTACACTCCCCTCCACCCCCCCCCCCTCCTCCCCCACAGCTGGGGGTCTTGGTCCATTATTGCTTTGCAGAACAGGACATATTGCTTGTTTCCCCGCGCGCGCGGCCATTTCTTATTCCGCCGTCTCGAAGCTAAATGATGGAGGAGTTCAGTCCGTAGAATATTATGGTAGGTTTCTCTTTTTGATCTCTGGGAAGCATTTCGTACCAGCCTCTCCTGCACGGCCCTTGGAGTGTGGCGCTGCGCAGACTAAGGCAGGCCGTCAGAGGAGAGAGGGAGAGAGGGAGAGAGCATGCGAGCAGCGAACCGCTGCAGCTATGTGTGCAGATGCACATGATACATATTCAAACGGCCTCATGCATATCCCAGCCAACTTGTCTATTCATGATAGGCTTTTCTTCTCTCAAAACAAAACAAAAACATGCCTGCCTCTCAGAGTGGGTCTTGCACGGAGGTTACGTAACAACTGATTCACCGGATGATGTGACGCACCCCACGACAGCTTCTCATTCCTTCTATAACACTTTAGTTCAACTTTTGCCTGGGCCAAGTCTCTGAACTAGCAGAGGGAAAAAAAACGACAAATAGTCTCACAGAAATGTTTAGCGAAGTGTTCCTTTATATTTTGTGGTCACGGAAGCTGCATAAGACCCGCTTGGTGTTCACACCACGGTATCACACAAAAGTTGCAACCCCCCGTAATGTTAGTAAGGTTAATAACATGGCAAAAGGCCTGCTGATCATGCACACCCGATGAGTCTGTGTGTGTGTGTGAGTGTGTGTGTGTATGATCGTGGATGTGTGCAAGCAAGTATGGGGCTGCCATGCTACGAGCAGGCTGCCATTAATTATAGCGTGGCCCTGCTGCGAGGGGAGGAGGGTGTCCCCTGGCTGGGAACAGCTTGGAAGACCATGCAGGAGCAGAATGCTGGAGGCTCCCCACCATCTCTCCACCCATTCTGGGTTCAGAAGCGCAGAGGATCTAGCAGCCTGGTGGTGGGGAGGAGTTTGCTGGCTGCAGGTGTGTGTATGGACTGTAAATGGAGGTCGGCAGGCCGTTTCGGGCAGGGCGGCAGAAACGGACGGGGAGAGAGACGGCCTGCGCGGGCCGCGTTGGTATCGGACGCCAGTGCAAATAAATTGCTGTCAAGTGGAGTGTACAGTGTCAACAAGCCAAGGACGCGCTACCTTACCTCTGCCTCTCTCTACCGCCCCTGTCTGCTCCTCCGGCCTTTCTCACAATCGCTTCAGCGCATAAAGCCCCTGCATTTAGAGTGATTCATTACAAACACCTGCATTCACAACTAAGTAATACTATTAAAGCCTATTTTTATGTTACAGTTATATATTTATATATACATATATGTATTATGTATATACACACATATGTATATATATGTGCATGCTTCACATGAGTTAGTTTGGAGGTCGTATTCAAAATGATGGAAATGATCTTCTGCATTCAAGAGGTGATCAAATGTCCAAAAAAAATAAAAAAGCCAAAGCCAAAAGTTCAAGAAACACTTAAAACCACTTGCACAACTCCAAGTGCTTCGCTTTTTGGCGTTGTAACCCGGATACGGTGATCTGTCCCGCCCCACTCCCCTCAAGTATCTACCCCGGTAACATGGTTTCCTTAGCCACCGGCACCTAGCTTGCGCCACAGATGACAGGAAGTGACAGCGCAACAGCGACTTTGTGGCTACCTGGGCAGTGTGACCTTTCCCATGCATGTGTGGCCGCCTCAGGTAAACACAACAAGCCCTGTCGCAAGGATGGGCGCTGGTGACGGCTTGTGTTCTGTGGGCACAGCTGGGAGGGAGAATAGATTCCCCTGGGTTCTGAGGATCTGGACCAGGAGTCCTCCAGGGATGGAGAACGATAGACATGCTTAGTGCTGCTCCCAAACCTCCATATTTGATCGCGCTCTTCATACTTTCCCAGCTCCAGGATGAGTAAATAAATCCATGCGTTTTAGATTCACTCCCTCTCGCGCTCTCTCTCTCTCTCTTTCTCTAGTATGGAATTGCTGGAATGATATCTCACTGTCCAGGATGGAGGGTGATAGGAGCTGACAGACACAATGGCTTCGTCCCATCTGACGTGACGTCTCCTGGGGGCGACTCTACGCACGAAGCTCTCTGACAGCCTGCAAACGCACTAGTGTGTGTATGTGTGAGACCGGTCGCTGGGTGGGGTGAGCAGGAGAGTTAGGAGGGGATGAGGTTGTAAAAAGAAAACGGCCAATCAAATCGGTGGGATTCAGGAGTAGATGAGGGGCTTGCTGAGGGGGACCAGGTTGCGAGGGAGAGGATGAGTTGCCGGCGTACTAATCAGCGCTCAGACCCAGAGACCCAGTGGACGACACACACAGACGACACGATCAACGACGAAACGCACAAAGATAAAACCCAGGGCGTGAGAACCAGCGAGAGCTCGCCGAAACTCGGCCACGTCCCCGGTGGCCATCGACACGGATGATTGGTATAAAAGATGGCGGCCAGAGGCAGCCTCCACTCCCTCGCACTCCTCTTCGTCTCTCGCCGCGACGGCTCAGACGGTCACCTCCGTCTTGCTGTTGGTGGGCAGACCCTTGTGTTTGGGGTGCATGTGAGGGGAGTGGCCGTAGCCAAGCGGCTGGGAGAAGAGCTCAGGCAGCGTCTCGATGCTGAACTGCCGCTTGTTGGAGTACGCCTGGCGCCGGCTGTTCTGTTGGTGCAGCTGCTGGTGCTGCTGGTGCTGCTGGTGCTGCTGGTGCTGCTGGTGCTGCTGGTGCTGCTGGTGGTGCTGGTGGTGCTGCTGCTGCTGGGGAGGCAGGATGTGGGCAGTTGGATGCTGGATGTGGCTCTTACTAGGGTCCCAGGCTTTAAAGGCCGAACTAGAGGTGAGCGGGTGGGTGTTGGTCTTGGAGATCTTCGGCTTGGGGATCTGACCGGCGTTGATGGTGATGGCCAATGGGGCGTGGATGTCCGGGGGAGGTAGGAAAGGCTTGTCCTTGGGGTGGAAGGCAATTGGCTGGAAGGTGGGAGGTGACTGGCGGTGACTGTAGTCCACCATCGGGTAGCTTTTATAGTAATCTCTGGCTGCTGTGTCTGCAAAGAGGGAGAGAGGGGAGAGAGAGAGAGAGAGAGAGAGAGAGAGAGAGAAAATGAATTAACTTTTTAATAAAACTTGGCTAATAACCAATCAGTTATTTGATATGCAAATCCCTACCGGTCCAAGGTGGTACATTATTGTTCTAATGAGCCACGGCGACTCAGACTGTTACCTCTGTAATAGCAGCACTTTGACTTTAAAAAGGAAGATGAAGGTGAGCCCAGCCTGTTGCCTTTGGCTTCCACTCACAGAACACACTCACATCCACACACATGGACTCACAACTCCAATCTCGGCCTCCCAGCTAACCTGTCAGGTAAACTTTGAACAAAATGAAAGTAGAACTGACAGAATGTGCAGCCGTGCCTGGAGGGGGGGCTTGTTTCACCATGAAGGTGTGTAAGTGTATCTTGGCAAAGCGGGAGTGTGTTTGTGTGCGTGCGTGCACACACATTTTTCTACCCCTCATATTTCAGGGTTAAAATGCCCACAACCTTTTCCGTCGTAGCTGAATGAAAAAAGAAGACGAGAGAGAGAATGAGGCGGGCAGAGATAAAGCGAAAGCAACGGAAAGAGAGAAAGGGAGAGAAAAAGTGACGGCAAGAGAAAGGGAGCGAGAGACGGCGACAGAAAGGGGGACAGAGAATGGGAGAACAGCAGCAGCAGCAGCGACGTGCACATAAGCGGGAGTTTGGAGCGAGGTAAAAATAGAGCGGGTTCGAAGTGTCGTGCCGGATTAGCGGCACGACCCTGAGAGCTGCAGTGTGAGGTCAGCGCCGGAAGCCCCACAGCCCTCAGACACTAACAACCTTGCTCACATCACGCTTTTGTCATTTTGCCTTCCTTTTTCTTTTCTTTTTTTTGGGGGACCAGGAGAGAAAATCATAGAAAACACAGTCTCCTGGTTGTTGTTGTTTCGTTTTCCTCTGTCTCTCTCCGTTTCTCTCTCTCTATGTCTCTCTACCTCTGTGTCTCTCCTATCACCCACTGCCCTGCCCCACTCTCTCTCTCTATGTCTCTCCGTTCCTGTGTCTCTCTCCTACCACCAACTGCCCCGCCCCACTGTCTCTCTTTCTCGCTCTCTCTCTCTCTGTCCCCCTTCCCTCCCTGGTCCCTACCTTCAAAAATCAATGATGTTACAAGACACATCTGATGACAGCCTCTTTGGGTTGTGTGAGTGTGTGTCTCTGTGTGTGAGTGTGTGTGAGAGAGTATGTGTGCGCGAGGTGACATTGTTGATATGCCTAACCTACATGTTGCTGTACAAGCATATACAGTATGAGCACAAGGTTTTTACTCTTGTGAGACTCTTGCAGAGCGCACAGTCAGCCAGGCAAGTTGATTTATTCGTAGTAATAGAGGAAAAAAGAGCACATGGCCCATGTTTGGGCCCATGTTTGCCTATCGGTTACCGACAGAGAAAAGTAATGTGAAAGGAGTTATTCAGTGACGTGACTAAGCCACGCTCTACTTCAGTCTGTGTGTTCTCAGGACACACGCAAACTCCTGACAATGTTACAGCCTTGTTTTACAAGTAATGTTGTGCTGCAAGGTTACAACTATGACGGAATGTCAAGGCTGTGGGTTTGTATCACGTGAAAACGTTGGGTTTTGGCCTTGTGCAGGGGTAGTGGTTTAGCGCATGTGTTTGCAAAAGGCGTCTCCAGTCGTAAAAATTAAAGAGCACTAACTATGCACACAATCGCAGCATGGTTCCATGGAATCCAAAGAGAGTCATATTTTTTTGCAAACGATCTTTTATCGAGAGGTATCTATTATGTAGATAATGAAAAGCAACGGCGGTCCGCTTTCTTGTTCGTTGGCAGGGGCCAAATTCAGCAGCGCTGCCAGGACTACGGTAAAGGTACTGTGCCAGCTCTCCTATGCACCCCACGAGCCACACTGTACACTCTTCATGTTGTGAAAAAAAGCGGAATACGCCTCATAGTTCTCGACCGACCCAGTGTAGGAAACCTGTCCTATGCTTGAGTCGGAGAACAGTGGCTTGAACTGCCCTTGACTGGCAGGTGTCTTGTCATTCATGATCAGCTGGAGAGAGGGATTCATTGATTCTCCGTTGTTCGGAGGGCACGCGGGGAAGGAAGGTTGGCCGTGTTTGAAATGTTCCTGCGAGAAGGGGAGGTGAGGGTAAAGTGATATCATGATGATGGCGAAGTCCAGTCCTGCTAGAGCAAAGCAGCAGTCTCTGCTCTGCCAGGGAAAGGAGAGTCAGTACACCCCCGCCTGTGCGTAGGTCAAGGTTAAGCACTCCTGCAATACTGGCTTTGGATATCTGACCGCAGTCTCCATGGAGAGATCTCAATAGGGGAGGCGACTCCTACGAGCTCAAGAAAAACCCAAGCAAGTCCCGCTAGCGCCGGCGAAGCAAACTGGCTGACGATACCGATGCAGGCTCAACCATGCCAACGGTCCTGCGCTGACAGTTTGCACTGCAGTGACCTCAGAAACGGTGACGTCGTTATGACGGCTGATGATTTCTCCCGGCCCTGCCCTGGGTGGCGCAGGAAGCGCGGTGGCGAGCAGGCATATGCGCCAGCAGCGGGGGGGACTCCCTGCCCTCTCTGTCCATTTCTCGCCCTCTCCATCACGGTCCCCCCCCCCTCCCCCCTTCCCCTCCCTTCGTCTTACCGCTCCACCCCTTTGGCTCCCAAAGGAGTCCCCTTGAGTCGTTAGGGTTTAATTAAGACACGGGCTCTAGGACAGCCGAGTCCAAAAGCCTGCTGGTACACCTGGCAAAGGCAGACTGCCATACCAGCTCTAGAACCTTCTGAACCGCTCTCTGTCCTCCTCGCGACTTTGCGCGCACCGCCAGAGGAGGAGGGTAAACCAGTGGGTTGTTTATTGCGCTGCTAGGGGGCGGAAATCATGTGTGATGAGATGATAAGGGTGAGACCTTCATCCTGAAGTGTGCGTGTGTGTGTGTGTGTGTGTGTGTGTGTGTGTGTGGGGGGGGGTTATGTGTGAATGAGGATGTGGGTGGGGTGGGGTTGTGTGTTTGGGGGTCGGTGGGTGGGTGTGAGGGTGTGTGTCAGAGTGTGTGTGTAAGGTGGGGGCATGGGTGTGTGAGGGAGGGTGGGTGTATAAGGGTGTGTTTTGAATCCCTTTCTCTATCTCTGTTTTGTGCCTGTCAACCTGTTTCCACTACTCGTCTGCCATCTGGGCGTTCGAGTACAAGTGCACTGTCAACGTGCGTGGGTGTCACACCACGCGCACACACGCTTGTGTGTCCCCAGGACCATACGGCTGTCCGCTCCATTTAGAAGACAGGAGGAAGCGAAGGAAAAAAACTAGAGTGAAACTAGACAGAGAGAGAGGACAGAGAGAGACAGAAAGACAGAAAGACAGAGAGAGAGAGTGACAGAGAAAGACAGAGAGAGAGACAGATAGAGAGAATGAGACAGAGAGACAGATAGAGAGGGACAGGGAACGATAGACAGAGACAAATAGAGAGAGACAGATAGAGAGGGACAGGGAAAGAGACAAAGACAGATAGAGAGAGAGACAGAGAGAGAGAAACACAGGGAGGGAGAGACAGATAAAAAGACAGAGAGAAAGGGAGGGAGAGACAGAAGGAGAGAGACAGAGAGAGACAAAAAACTAAAGAGACCTTTTCCCTAAAGACCAGTGGAGTCTAATTCAGATGCCGGGTGTAAATAAGGGAGCAGGCGGTGTGAGGCCGCGGTGCTTCACTGGCCAGGAGGCGTTGCCCTTGTCAAGGGCCTGAGGAGTGAGCGAGCCAGCGTGCCGCACCACAGGACCCTGGCAACCACAGCAACACGGCAACCTACACTTAGTGCTGCATGTGCGTGTGCCATGGACTGTATGGGTGAGTCTGTGTGTACTGTGTTGCCATATATGATTGTTCGTGCGTTTGCAATATATATGCAAAGGCCTGTACGTGTGTCGTATTATTTTGTATGTGCTATGTAATAAAATAAAATCTAATAGATTTGTGTGTGTGTGTGCATTCGTGCAGTGCATATGCATTATACTGTGTATGCTGTGTGAGTGTGTGTGGGCTTTGTAAAAAATATGTGTACGCTAGGGTATACCAGTGTGCCTGACGAGTGTGTGTGTTTGTGCGTAAGCGGCGCATGCGGGGCACAATGGGAGGGGGGGGACCCCACTCAATTAAAATGTAACACTTTGAAGGACCGGGAATCATCATCTCACGGATGGAACCAGTTAGGATGCCGTCTGGAGTCTGGAGAGCCGTTTTACAGAAACCTCATCAAACAGCAGGGATGTGACAAGAGACAAAGAGAGTCTGCTTCACACGCGGATGAAACTGGCCTCTTAAGCGTTGTTGCTGCGTAAAACCCAATGCCAACGTACTATGAATCGTTTGGCAACTTCTAGCCAAGGTCCCCTAGGTGCAATCAGCCTGATTTATTCCGCGAGCAGGATAATAAGATGAGCGACACTCCATTTGCTGCTGTCGGAGTTTTGGCCTGTTGTCGTCGGAGCTGGGGAGACGGGCTGAGTTCGGCCAACACAGTGTGCGACTGTACGTGTGCGGCCATACCCCTGCTGCTGTATGTGTGCGGCTGTACCCCTGCTGCTGTACGTGTGCGGCCGTACCCCTGCTGCTGTACGTGTGTGGCTGTACCCCTGCTGCTGTACGTGTGCGGCCATACCCCTGCTGCTGTACGTGTGCGGTTGTACACGTGCGGGTATATTTTTGCTGCTGTACGCATGCGGCTATACGTTTGCTGATGTATGTTTGCGGCCGTACATGTGCGGCTGTACATATGGGGCTGTACATGTGGGACTGTACATATGGGGCTGTACATATGGGACTGTACATGTGGGGCTGTACATGTGGGTCTGTACATGTGGGGCTGTACATGTGCGGCTGTACATGTGGGACTGTACATGTGGGACTGTACATATGGGACTGTACATGTGGGACTGTACATATGGGGCTGTACATATGGGACTGTACATGTGGGGCTGTACATGTGGGACTGTACATGTGGGACTGTACATGTGCGGCTGTACATGTGCGGCTGTACATGTGGGACTGTACATGTGGGACTGTACATATGGGACTGTACATATGGGACTGTACATGTGGGGCTGTACATGTGCAGCGCTGTCTTTGCACATGACCTTCAGGGCAGGCCCTTGTCAATCTGGAGGAATGAGCTAATGCAGTATGTGTGAGTGTGGGGTGATGTGTGCGTGTTTGCGTGCATATCTGCGGATGTGTGCGAGCATGTGCGTGTTGGTATGTGTATGCGTGCCCAGGATGTGTGTGTGTGCGTGTATGTGTGTGTAGGTTGGTGTCTGCATGTACTGTATATGTCCGCCTGTGCGCGCGCATGTTTGTAAGTTTGTGAATGTGTGTGCCCGTGTGTGTGTGTGTGTGTGCCTGTGCTTGTGTGTGTGTGTGCTAGTGTATGTGTGTGCTGGTGTGCCTGGGTGTGCCTGTGTGCTTGTGTGTGCCTTTGTGCCTGTGATTGTGTCTGCATGTGTGTGTAGCCGGTGGGCTAGCTAAGGGACTGAGCCACCTCTCCCTGTTGTCTCTACTCACTACCGACCTGTCCAGACGCATACTGTCATTCAGCAATGAGTGCTGTTCTGTGCCATTGTTCCTGCCTGCGTTTCAGCTGCTACCAGCTCCGCGCATGCGTGAGTGTGCGCGCGTGATTGTCTGTGTTTCAGAAGCTCAGAGAGGGAGCGAGAGCATAGTTACCAGTAGTTGTTGAATTAAAGTTTTACATTTTTTTATTTTTCAATTTTCAGCGAGTTGGAACTGGTGTGGAAGACTTTTCTTTGTTAATTAAAGATTCCCTTTCAAAGCAAAAAAGTGCCTATTGTAGGGTAAGAGTTTGGCTAGACATTTTTTGTTTAATGACGTTTTGTACATGGATGCCTGGAACCAAGTTGAATTGGTTCAAGTCACTCCTCAGAAAATACGCCAACTCATCGAGGCCATAGACTGGCTGGCTTTTCAGCGGTGCAGCTGGCTGAAAGGGTGTTTATGAAAGGATATCAGTTGTGAGGATAAGTCAAAGAGCATGAGAACTTGTTCTTGTGTCAGGGGTACATCATTGTAGGATCAAGGTTGCTCATCCTGGCTGACTGCAGACGCAAACCAATCTAACCTCAGCAATGTTTGTGACCGTCCTAGCAAATCGCTCCAACGTGCGTTGGTGGTCATGGTGTGTTTCCGTGTTGGCATGTGTGCGTCTTTTGCTTACCCACTGCCTTGAGGGACGTGTACTTGTTAAATCCCAGCCCCAGGTTGTTGTGAGGGTGGGACAGCGCCATTGCAGGGCCCAGGGGTGAGAGCGCAGCATTGTTCAGGTGGTTGTGGTCTGAGAGGGGAGGAAAGGCAAGGGAGATGGGGAGACGGGGGGGGCGGGGGGGAGAGAGACGGAGGCAGGGGGGGAAAGGAGGCGAGAGAAGAGGAGCAGATGGGGGGAGGGAGGGAGGGGAAAGAAGTTAAAGAGATCAGACAAAAGCGGAAAGAACTGTCATTCGCGCACCAGCAATAAAGGAAAGAGGACTCGGGCAGACATATTGACCTTCAGGAGCGTGGCGGCTGTGTTCGTTTGATCCGTGGCGTCTCCATTTCCCTTCGCATGAGACGGCAGCTTATGAGAAACAATACATGCTCAGAGCAACGTGACCGTGGAGAGGTGCCCTTGGTGGGGGTTGAACTCGTCAAACCTCCTCCCCAAACACGCACGCACACATACATGCACACGCTCACACGACCCAATCAGTTACAAGAACTCGTCCTAGGGACATTAAAACCCTCCATGTCCCGGAGTCGCAAGCATGGCACGGCACAGACTCACGCAACCGTGGCAACCTCTCTGCATCCCTGCCGCCTCACCCCGCTCCGCCTGCGCCGCGCAGCACTGTGTCAAGGTCACCGCGGTCATTACCAGAGAGTCCCGGTCTGAACCCTGGCAACCCACTCCTCTCCTCACCCCCCATCACCACCATCGTCCCCGCCATGCCCCCACTCCCCACCCTCCCCACGGGGTCAATCGGAGTGAGGGGTTAATGTGGTCTCGTCTGGGGTCAGCACAGTCACGGACATCCCTTTCGCCGGCATGCAACATATGGCACTCTGCACACGCGCACGCAAGCGCAGCACGCGCCACGTCCATGTCAGCGTAGCTCTTCATTGGGAGCAAGCAAGGCCCGCTTCCTGCATGCCCAGAGGGAGCATGGCCGGATGGATTGTTTTGATACACAAACACACACACATGCATGCAGTGTGTAATCGACTTGTGGCGGAAACCCAGCCTAATGTGTTGCCGCACCGCCCGGAGGGCAGGGTCTGGGGGTCAGAGGTCAGGGGCAGGTTCAGGGTCATGGATGTGTTTAATCACGCTCGCTCGTGCAAAGCTCTCTGCAGATGAGCGGTCAATACAGGATGCCGCCTTCAGAGAGATGTGTTTGTCTGTTTAGTAGGGGACGGTAAACTACAGACACGTGTGCGCACACCTGCGTGCACAAACCCACATACACCAGCTGGTACAAAACTGTTTGGAGGAACTGGACCTCGTGGGACGTTCCTGCGCTCGTCTTGTTTTGCAAATGGCAAATGAGCTTGAGCTTGGACAACTTGAAGACGCCGGTTTGTGTACGCAAACAACCTCGGCAAGATGGCAGAGTGAGGAGAGTGAGCCGCAATAGCAAATCCACGTCGACTCAATGTCACACACTCTCCTCCCGACCAATAGGCTGAAGTAATGCTGGCTCCTAACCCAATGGGAAGAGCACTTGTTGACATGACAAGAGCCACATGGGTTGGGGTGTCTGGCGATTTGCCCAAGTGTGACAAGCAGAGGCCGGAAAAGGTTTTTCAGAGGTGCGCGTCTCTGCCGACTGGGAGATTGCCAAGTCTAATTGTTCAGAAAGGAGTCTCAGCCATCTTGATGAATCAACCAGAGGAGAAGGAGGTTCAGTCCATGGTTACATCAGCAATTAACTTCTGATATCCATCTACAGGAGTCTCCCCAAGCCTCTATACTTCAACACTGCCGCTGCAATAGCTCTGCTCTCAGACTCGCCCCCCCCCCCCCCCCCCCCCTTCAGCTCTCAACTTTAATTGTTCCCTGTGTGACTATTATTTCAGCGCGGAGCACAACAACAACAAGAACAACATCGAAAACAGCAACAACAAAGGCAACAAAGGCACATCAACAAACATAAAGTGTCTCTGGTGTCGGACATCCCCCGATTCTAAAAAGGGTCAGCGATAATCATGAACGTCGCGGAACACAAAACAGCTGCCAAAATTCCCGCAGATGTGTTATTTCATCGATGTGGGAGGGGGGGGGGCAACTGTGGAAAGAAGTTGTTGCTGTGAGAAAAGGAGGGAGGAGGAGGAGAGGCGAGGCGAGGAGAGGCGAGGCGAGGAGAGGCGAGGCGAGTAGCGACTCCAGCGATGACGGATTGAATTAGAAATGGCGCTTCGCGTCCCTGTGTAATTGATACGTGATTTGGATGCACACTGGGAGGGGAGCGCCGAGTGGTGTGGCTGCGTGCGGAAAACCGACTGGCTTCCGTGCCACAGCTCGCCACCGCTAACGTCACTGCGACGCCAGCGCTCGTGTGCCCACAACGACTCTCTCTCTTTCTCTCTCATGCCCTTTCTTTTTTCGCTGTCGGTTTACCCTGGCCGTCTCATAAGTCGCATGTGTTGTGACACATCCCGCCATCTCAAAGAAGGTCCCCCCCTCTGTTCACCTTTGTCTCCACGACTGCTCCCTCACTCCAACTCTCCCTCCCAGCCCAGCCCTCGCCCTGGCTTTGTCAGGACGCCAGCGACTAGCTTCGTAAATCCTGTTCCCGCTAATCACCAGTGGGAAAGAAGAAACAGGGAGGTGGAGAGTTACAGAGGTAGCATCGACTAATGGCGTAGATGAAAGGATCCCTGGCTGGTGTCCAGTTTGACCATAGGGACAGCATATACCATGTGGCCAGGACACGGACATGGAACAGGACATGGGGCAGAAGCCTGGAGAGTGGAGGCAGAAGGCTTGGGGCTGGAGGCAGGGGGCAACTGGGTGGTAGTTCTGCCTTGGAGAGATAACTCGCATTCTTCTATCTGGGCCCTGTGAAGTGCGCCTGTTATATTTTGACAATGTTGTTGTTTGGTGTGAGTGTTTATACTAGTCTCCCCTGTGGGGTACTGGTACATAGCTGGCGGAACATAGACTGATGAACCGATGAAGCCTCCGAGGCTGGTATGCTGATAAGCTTCACAGCGTGCGTTTGTTAGTCTGAGAGAAACAGAAAGATGAAGAAAGACAGCCTATGAGAGAGAGAAAGGGAGAGAGAGGAAGATAAAGAGAAGGAGAGATTGAGTAAGAGAGGAGAGGCATGAGGAACACAGATGTGTGTGTGTGTGTTTCCTGAACACACATTTGGAATGGAAGCTTGGAGGTAGGCTGGGAGAGAGGCGGGAAGGCCGGCAGAGAGGGACTGAGGGTGGCAGGCAGGTAGAGAGACAGGCAGGAAGGCAGAGAGGAAGGGAGGCAGGTAGAGAGAGACAGGCAGGAAGGCAGGGAGGCAGGCAGCGCTGAGCTGGTGTGCAGAGTTCTGCTGGGTGATGGCCTAATTCAGCAGGGCTCAACATCAAAGGCCCCCCCAGTGCTGCTAGGCCTTCAGCTGGGTAGCTTGTGACACAGCGGGGGCGGGGGAGGGGTGGTGGGGGGAGGAAGTGAGGGATGGAGGAGGGGCTGCCGGCGGGGGGGGGGGGGGCTGGATCTACAACTGCACCAGTACAGCAGTGTCAGGCGTGATTATACCAATAGTGTTCATGTGCAACACTGATACTGCAGATCCGGACCCCAGAAAGAGATGAAGACAGTGGAACGAGGGGGAGCGAGGGACATTCACAAAGAGAGAGAGAGAGAAAGAGAGCAGGAGGGAGAAAAAGAGAAAGTGATAGACAGGGAGAGAGAGAGAGAGAGAGTGAAATTGAATAGTAAAATTGGTTAAAAAGTGAAAGGAGGTAGAGATGGTAGGAGAGAGAGAGGTTGAGTGGGGGAGGGAGTTTGGGGGAGAGCTACAGCAAAGGTAAGAAAGACATCTGTCACTGACAGCCTGTTCTGTAGCACGGAGGAGGGGGGGACTCCAAATGCACGCATAGTACACATCACTTAAACGCTCTCTCTCATTCTCTCGCGCTCTCATTCTCTTTCTCTCGCTCTCTCCTCTCTCTCGCTCGGGCTCTTTCATGCTCTGTCTCTCGCTCTCGCATTCTCTCTCACTCTCTCATTCTCTCCCTCTGGCTCTCTCACTTTTTCCTCTCTCTCTCACTCTCTCACGCTCTCTCCTTCTCTCTCTAGCTCCCGCCTTCTCTTGCTCTCCCTCTCTCTGGCTCTCCCTCTCCCACCACCCTCTGTCCCTATCCATCTCACTTTCACTCTTTTCATCTCCTCCCTCTGCCTCTTCTACTCAGCTACACTGAACCTCCATATATCTCTCATCTGTCTCTATGCTTTTGCCACATTCCCCCGTTCCCTCTTTTCTCCAGCCCCCTCTTGCCCTTTTCTCCGCCATTTCTTTCTCTGCCATCCACCCATTTCTCTCTCTCCATCTCTTTTTCGCTACCTCTCCCACTCCTCCTTACTCTCTCCCTGTCTCTCTCTACCTCTCCGACTCCTCCTCCCTCTCTCCCCACCTCTCTCTCTACCCCCCCCTTCCTCTCTCTTCCTTCCTCTCTCTCTCTGCGTCTGTCTCCCAGCTCTGCCTCCAGTGCAGTTTGGTGCAGTAAGCTGATTAGGCCTGAGAAGCCTTCTCATGCACTCACATTGCAGATTAGAACACCTAGCCATGGACGCCAGAGCAAAGAGAGCATTACCCTGCCCCACCTGCCCTGACTCACACACACACACACACACACACACACACACACACACACACATACACACACACTGTGCCTCACACTGATGCCCCCGGATGCACACACGTTGCCTCATACTCATACACTGTATGTCGCATGCACACACCTTGCCCCACACACACACACAAACACGCGCGCGCACACACTAGCACACGTGTTTCTATCATTAGACTCTGTCTCTGTACTCTGGAATGACTCATTGAAACACAACACACGCAAATCCACTGTAGCTAAGGCTTGGCAGCTGAAATGATTTCTCCCAATTAAAACGTGAAGATGTGCTCTTCTAAGTGCTAAGTACCCTGCCTGCCTGCCTGCCTGCCTGCCTGCCTGCCTGCCTGCCTGCCTGCCTGCCTGCCTGCCTGCCTTGCCTTCAAAACATTACGTGGGTCTCTCTCTCCTTCAACCCCCCCCCTCTGCCCCCCCACCACCCCTCTCTCTACCTGGATGAGAGCATAGGAGGAGCAGAGACAAAGGCTTTGCTGTGGTCAGCCCTTCCCAGCCTGGAGATTTAGAGGCAGGAGTGTGTCCCTGCCTTTGTTTGACACACACACACACATACACACACACACACACACACAACACACACACAGTGCTGAATTATGGTCCATTAAAGTCAATTCCCCCTCAGTGCACCATCGCTCACCAGCGAGCCAAGAGTCATCAATGTTGAGCTGTGCAGAGGGAACTCTATGTACTATTGACTGTATGATGGTTGACATTTACACACTCCAGCTCATACACACACACACACTTTCCCCGACACAAAGACAGCTTAAGTATTACACAACGATTATAAAGCAACACAAAACTAGTCAGTTCCACCATAAAAAGCTCCTTCCGCGAAACACACACGGCTGTTTGTGTCTAGATGCCTCCACATACAGTGGCAAGGAACAGTCTGAGGAAACATCCTGATTTAGGGCCTGTTTTGCTACATCAGGGGCCTGGCCAGCTTGCAATCACTGAGGGGAGAATGAATTCCCAAGTATATCAGATCATTGTTCAGGACACCGTGAGGATGTCAGCTGAAACAATGTCAAAGGTGGGTGATGCAACAGGACAACGACCAAAAACACCGGAACCACAAGTCCACAACCGGATGGCTCCAGAAAAACTCAATCCGCCTTTTGGAGTCAGAACCCAGCCGTGAGCCCAATAGAGATGCTATAGGTTGACGTGGAGAGGGTCCAAGCACATGAGACGTCCGAAGAGTACGACAGAGCTCAAGCCGTTCTGTAAGGAAGAATGAGCTCCAATTCCTCCTTGGTGATGCAGGTCTGATCCACAGTTACAGGAGGTGGGGGGGGGGGGGTCATTCTAAGGGTTCACCTACTTTTTCCACTGGCATTTTGAATGTTGATTCAATAAAGAAATGAAAGCTCAGACCTTTTCGGGTCATTCTCTTTTTTTGAGACATTAGAGACAGTTTGTCAATACTCTTGACTGAGATGAAGATCAGTGTATTCAGAAAACCAGGAAATTCCAAAAGGTTTGCATACTTTTCCTTGCCACTGTACTTCTGAGTTTGAGTGTCGTTATGCATAAACAAGCACCAAGCACAGCACTCTAGAAACTTTCATTACATTAGTCAAATCCTCCCTGGAATCTGCTTCTAGACTGTGTCTGTCCCTTTACATCCATAACTCACCCTGAAACGCTATCCCGGTCCCAATCCCAGAATGATGTTGCTGAACTACAAAATGTATCCATTATTCAGTGGAGGTAATTGAGGTACAATTGTCTTAAACTCTCCTCGCAGACGATATAATGTGAACTCAAACTTCACGTCCATTATGTAGTGCCACCAATTAGCGAGGCTAAATCTTTAATGGGAGTTTCAGAAATAATATTTGAAGTTCCGGGGTACTGACATGTGATGCTCACTGTAAGTGGGCCTAATAGCTCCATTGTTAGCACGTGGAATGCGTTTCATTAAAGTTTTAGTCTCTCTCTCTCCAGTTAGCAACATCTTTCTGACTCCTACCCTGAAATTTCACACCTTAGAGAGGACAAACAGTACCAAAGAGTGTCTGCGGAACAGTTTTGCATAACCCTGGAATGACCCCCTAGAGTGTACCTGGAATTAGCCTTTGTCGATGTTAAAGACACCTCTAGTTGTTTGTCTCCTAGGAACTGGTGGACCTCCATCTGCATCCTTATACCATGACCACACCAGATTTGTCCTCCACGCTTGTCTATCGACCTGGAGCACAAGTGTGGTCGACACGGTCGGGTTTCCAAAGCGAGAACACAGGAAACAGCTGGTGGCTCAAAAAGCTTTCAACCTGATATTCATTGGTTTCTCATGACCCAGACCTTGCAAAGCTGCCCCACAGGTTGAATTAGACATCAACAGCGACAGCCAGGGTTTTATCTAAGGGGGAGAACGCACAGATTTTTCACATAGAAAGCTCTGGATAGAACCACATCCTCCCGCAAGGCCTTGTGCGCTCAGCACAGACGTGACCTGGGGTGCCTGGAAGAAACGCGCTCCGACAAGCACTGGGGAGTGTCCCAGGGGAGAACGGGAAACGAGAAAAAAACAATATTTAAAAGAGAGAGAGAGAAATCAAAAAAAGAGAGAGGCAAGGCAACTCGGACGACCCTCCCCTCCCCTCCTCCACCACCCCCCCTACCCATTTCCTAATCTTCCTGAAGTTGTACAAGCAAGAACCGCGGAGCAGTCCATCCATTATTCATGGCTTGAGTGAGGATGCATATTCATTTCGCGATCAAATATTACTGGGCAGGACTCGGATGTGGGCGAGAGCGAGACGGGCCCTCGAACGGGAAGAGGAGGGGCGGCCCTGTGATGGAAGGGCTCTCACGCAACGCCGAGAACATAATAAAATTCAGCGCAGGCGACGATCAGGAGGACGACGATCAGGAGGACGACGATCAGGAGGACGACGATCAGGAGGACGACGATCAGGAGGACAACGATGAGGAGGACGACGATGAGGATGAGGCCAGGTGTGAGGCCAAAACCAGGTTTCTAAAAGTCTCCCTTCCGCCCGTGCGCCGAGCCCGCTGGTCAGCCAATCAGCCGTGAACACCGAGCTAATTAGTGGAGCGGCTCGATTGGAATCAGCCGTCTTAGCACCAGTGCGGAACCAGCATACCGTTCCACTTCCACCCTCCAACCTGAACTTGCCGCCTCTGCACACAACAGCCATTTCTGGTGCTAATCACACAAGAAACATTGACATCGAATGGCATCAAAGGTGTCAAAATAAACCAGACACTAATTGGCCTCAACAGTAAAGACAGAGTGCTGCACACACACACACACCCACACTCAGATACAGTCAGCGCAGACGGTCAGAGAGTGTTGAATATGATGGCATGTCACCGAAGAGCCGTCGCCTGCCAGCGGCCCCCCCTAGCCTCTCTCACCACAGAGGTAGGGACAGTCGGCTGTGATGTCATTTGATGGTTAAGCGGGGTTGACAGTGATATGGTCTGTGTGTGTGTGTTTGTGTTTTGGGTTGGACACTGGGAGTTGTGCGTTGTTTTGTTTTCTCTCGTTGCCCCCTGCTTGTTAGTAAGGGCCTCTCCTGCTATCGCCTATGATCCCTCTACAGCAATTATGTCACTGCCACGACATGTGTATATATGTATATATATATATATATATATATATATGGTGTAATGTGTGTTGGTGTAGTGTGTGTAGCCGTCTACCTGGTTCAGGTCTTATTGCATGTTGTGCAACAGGTGTGTGTAAGGTCATTTTTGACAGCAGCAGAGAACACCTTGTTCCACCTCTGTGCAACCCCCATCCTACAGCCCCAAGCCCCCAGCCTACAGCCCCAAGCCCCCAGCCTACTGCCCCAAACCCCCAGCTTACTGCCCCAAGCTCCCAGCCTACTGCCCCTAGCCCCAGCCTACTGCCTCAAGCTCCCAGCCTACAGCCCCACACAGATAGTTAGTCCGCGCACCCATGTCAACTGGTCTCTATTAAGCGGTAGCTCATAAGAACAGCATAGGACCTGTCTACTTAGGCCTACAGATGACACCCACTAGCATTTCGAAGTGTAAGGAGTGTGTGTGTGTGTCGTGGTGTGTGTGTGTGGGTGTAGGGATATGGGCAGGGGAGGGGAGGGGGAAATGCAATGTAGGGGGAAATGGTGCCCAGTCAAGCGGAGGAGACAATGTCCTCCTATTGTTCCCAACCCCCCATCTTAACCCCGTCCCCTACTGCAGTCGGTATACAGTATGTCGTCACAGTCTTCTGTTTATTTACATTTTCGGACAGCGTTACACGCTTGTCATTGGTCGAGCCCCTGATTTGTTCCTCATGGCCGGGTGCTGCTTCTCATTGCTGTCCCGCCCAGCTACAGGGCCCCCACAGGCACCGCTCACGAAAATCACTTCAGTAAGAAGCCCCTTCAAACCAGTACGGCACGGTGCCGCACTGTTTGGACATCTCTACGACTCGCCGGCAGTCACCAGAGGAGCGACGAGGGTCCTCCTCCTCTCCCCCTCCTTCAATCTCTCTCCCACGCGGCGCACAACTCACACTGAACTATTACACGACGACAACCTCCTTTTAGGGAATAATCTTGTCGCATGGCTGGCCAAGGCTGCTCCGACCAGTTTGGACCGGCCTGGCTGCTTTTCTGTTAAGTCATGTCCTGAGTTAGAGAGAACTAGCCATGCGTGTGGGCCGGGTTTGAAGGAGTGAGCAGTTCTTTATTTACAGAAAACTTTGGGGTGGATCTAAATGGGCTACCAGGAAGACTGATTGAGAAATGT
>BROE01000018.1:13803963-13885848 GCA_036571765.1 Plecoglossus altivelis
CGGTCTCTTTCTCCCTCCTCTCCCCACTCAAGCACCATCTCCTAAAACACGTGTACTGGTTCGGTATTTTGAGGACGGTCGAGTTTACAGCCTCGCCTCCTCCCTGCCTCCACTCTCTCCCTCGCTTCAGTAAGTGCATAACGCACAGCCTTGGTGGAGTAGAAAAAGAAAAAAACCAGGAATTGCATTTTTACCTGCATTTAACATAGCCTCATGTTGACTCGCAACCTCCCCTCCCCTCCTGCCCCGTCTCACCGTCCCCTCTCTCCCTCCCCTCCCCTCTGTCTCTCTCTTTTTGTCTCTCTCTCTCTATGTTCCTCCCCTCCCCTCCCCTCACCTCACTATCCCTGTCATTAACTGGCATTCTCTCCGGATGCTCCTGTGTGTTTCGGCATATACTTCTAACCAGGAAACCTGAACAATGCAGGTTGGACTCAACCTACATGGTCTTGTTGATTTGTTGGTTGATTTGTTTGCCGTCTGTCTGAATAGCCGGTCACAGCAGAACAGTCTCCCACGCACAACTCAAAAATCTCCCTTCGTCTAGCTTCTGTAGCGTAACTACAGGATGTAATTTCCAATGTGCAGCAGGTTGGGTATAAAGCCAGAGAAGGCAGCATGGCCAGGCTGCTTCGTTCCAGCCCCGCTAGGAGTGACCTTCACGCAGGCAGTAGAGGTCGTCAGTCAGCCAAAGATCTAGGTTCTTTTGTGAGATTCTCCTCTCACGCGGCGCGCCTGAGCGGTTTCACGTGATGTGACTTTGTTCCAGTTGAGTAATGAGAGAGCGAACAAAGGGCTGCCCTGTCCAGTCAAGCCCAAGCCTGACATCTGAGGTAAAATGAGGTACAGCACATCATTTCTACGGCATAAAGCAGTGTCGGGCTTTTAAGGGAACATTTTCCGTCACTTTCAGCTCTGCTTGGGCAAACGAAATCACAAGCTGGTATTTAACAAGTGTTTAGCGGCATTTGCCCCACAGTACTTGACCCACGTCTTGGGCTAGGACTGTAAGCCCTGAGGCTCAGAGGGAGGCTGCGGACTCGTTCTTGCTCCTGTCAGCTCATCAATGAGCGGGTTAGGTCTCATTATGACGGAATAAGAGAGCCCGAATGGAGCCAGAGGCACTCGCAGCCGCCTGTATCAGCCGACGGCCAGCGAGAGCTAATCCCACTCATTTAATGTATGGCCACGCGTGCATCTCCTGCTGGGGAGCTCAGCCCAGCCTAGCTGCCGCTATCTGCCGTGGCGCAGACACACGCCACATCGACCCAAATCCCCCCTGCCCCCACTCCCACCAGCACCCCGATCACCCCCTCCCTGCCCACCATCCCTACATCTCCACCCTCCCCTGCTGTCTTCTCCCTCCCACGCTAAGTACCCAGCCGCACCGCTGCGTAACACCTCGCCACCCTCCTCTCCCCCTCCACGCACACAGGCACCTACACCCTCACTCAGCTTTTCTTTAAGGTCATGCTATAGAACTGTGCCGATCCATAACTGTTGAGCTGGACAGAGTGGTTAGTGGGGAAGGGGGGGGAGGTGGTGGGTATAGGAGGCGGGCGAGATGGGTTGAGGGGAGAAGGGAAAAGGCAGGGGAAGGGACAAGAGGGGAAGGAGTTGAAGGAGGAGTGAAATGGAAGGTGTAGCGAGAGGAACGAAGAAGGGTGGTGTGGGTGGAGAGAAGCGAGGATGCCACAACGTCGTTTGTCTTGATTGCACGGCTCTTGTCTGAGTCAGCCCCCCCTCCCCCACACCAGGACAGATCCACCCCAGTGACTCCAGCCAGAGAGAGCTCGTCCTTCAAATGACTGATTGAAAGAGCACCAACGTGGGATCGACTCCATGTAAACGTCCTCTCTTCTGCACGGACCATTGAGGCAGCTGTGCTGTCTTTCTGTCAATCTGTATCCTCAACTGGGGAGGAGAGTAACAGGGCAGTGAACTTCCACCCCCATTTTAGTCCTGTACCCCAATCCCAGCCCTAGCCCCCTGCCCTAGCCCCAGCCCCCAACCCAAGAGCGAGCCAACCAGCCCCCACAACCCACCCCCAGCACCAACCCAGCCCCGCCCCCTGACCAGCCCCCAATTAAAACCCAGAATCCGAGCATCCAATTGCCTAATCGCCTTCCTCAGCCATTCTGAAAAGTGCCATGGCAGACACCCAGCCCTGGAGTAGCTCTGGGGGTCTGGCCCTTAAATTTTACTTGGTGACTCCCAGCAGCCCTGTGAATGCCGGCCGGCAGACGTCGATAATAATAATCTGTGAATTCTCTGTGTCAGTCTGCGGGCAGCCATTCCACCCTCTCCAATGACTCTTCAAAGTCTGACTCGCGAACTGTGTGCGGAAGGGAGGGAGGCGCTATGTATGGGGGACGGTAGGGTGAAGGGGCGGTAGCTGTTTTAGAGAATAGCCGTTGGAGGCTGAGGGGGAGAGCTGGGGTAAGGATAGAACAGTGGGAGGGGAAGAAGGAGAGAGGGTGGCGGACAGCAGCGATGAAGGGGGACGCTAGAGGGGAGCCGTGTTCATTCTGTAGCATTCTGAAGACAGCTGGGAGGAAGAGGAAGAGGAAGGGAGGGAGGGAAAAGAAAAAGGGAGGGAGGGAGGGAGGGAGGGAGGAGGGAGGGGATGGAGGAGGAGGAGGAAAAAAAGGGAGGGAGGGATGGGAGGGAGTGGAAGGGAGGGAGCGGAAAGAAAGGAAAGGGAGGGAGGGAAAAGAAAGAAAGAAAAGAAAGAAAGATGAGAGAAGAAATCTATGAACTATGAATCCAACTGGAGGGGGATGATGAGGGGGAGACGGGAGGGGGAGACAGAAGGGGGGAGGCTCCATGTAGGGCTCTGTGTACATCCAGCTGTAGGGGTCACTGGAAAGGCATTGGCGACGGAGCGCTGCGATCAAACACTTCTGGCTCGCTGGGTCGAGCGCGTCCGGACGCGCGCAGACCCATCACAACACGGCAACAACAATAACAACATCCCCCAAACGGAGAGGGATGGAGGCCAAGGTAGACGTCACCCAGGCAGACGCTGATGCGGTCTGACATGTTCTCAGGCTGGTGGATCTGACAGAGAAGTAGGCGTGCCTGCAAACACACAACGTGCCAATGAACACTGACATCCACATATATATAACATGTGTTGCTAACGCCAAGCCGAGGCACCCACACCGCAGAAGACCTGTGCTGAACATGAGTGTCTATGTGCATAATGGATATGCAGTGTGACTGTTATTCCCACTGCCCCACAGCACCCTTCTCTCACACATACTGTGGTTCCTTTCTCTCCCTCTTGTACTCAATCTCGTTCTCTCTTTTTTAACTCCCTCTTCTCTCTCTCCCCACTCTCTCTCATGCTCCCTTTTCTTCCTTTCCTCCCTCCCCCCTTCTCTTTCTCTCTCTCTCTGTCTCTCTACAGGAGCACAGTATGTATGTAATTGGCACTGGCCCCATGTGGAGACTAACCACAGAGAAAATGCAAGGAAATGAAAATAGCACAGCTGTGTGCCATGTGCGCGCACACACACACACTGTCTCTCATACACACAAACACACACGCACTCTCTCACTCACACACTTTCTCCATCTCTCACCCACACACTCTCGTTCACACACACACACACACGGCAAAACTCCTCCTCTTGGACGTCTTTTTCACTTAACACCCTCTCCTCTGGTTCCCATAACTCTCATTTCCTTGTTTTGATTCCAGTGTCACGCCGATGCTATCTCTCTCCCTCTGGCAGACGGCTGGGCTGAAACATGCAAATTACACACGCTCCACAAATGCAAATCCCAGCCTATCTACAAAGAAAGCAGAAACAGTGCCAATGGAGAATACTGCACACACGCTGACACACACACACACACACGCACATGGTGACACACACACGCTGACACACACTCACACACGCACATGCTGACACGCACACACCAGAGGCACACATGCACACAAATCCGCACTCAAATACCCCACATACAAACAAACGCACACATGCACACACACACACACTTGGTTTACCCAGCCAGGAAAACATTTGGCAGATGAGATTTGCTCTGAAACTGCAGGTTGTTGATGTTGCTTCAAGGACACCTGAGCAGCCTCTGGTTAGAATCATGAAATGGTTTTAAACTTAGACTATGTGTTGACGTGAATCATAACACGGATTGTATAGACAGAGTGGGTGTGGAGCTAAGACTGTGAGCAGCGGTTGCTAGTGATTCTGTCCATGGTGCTGATTTTTAAGGCTAAAGTCTACTAAAGTATACGTATAGTGTCTATCACTATCACGCACTCACTCTGCTGGTCTGGTCTACCACTCACTCTGCAGTCTACTGCTCTGGTCTACCACTCACTCTGCTGGTCTGGTCTACCACTCACTCTGCAGTCTGTTGCTCTGGTCTACCACTCACTCTGCTGGTCTGGTCTACCACTCACTCTGTAGTCTACTGCTCTGGTCTACTCTGGAAGCTGTCCATGGTCCTGAACAGTGCCACCAGGCGGTTTGGGAACATCAGTCAACCACTGAGAGCAGGACAAGTCCTTGTTCTCTCTCTTTCACGTTCCATCTGTTCATCTTTTTGTCGTCCGTCCATCTGTCAGTCTGTTCTGTCAGCTGATCCTCGTTACTCCATTAGTTTCCTTCCTTTTCTCATTTGGTACAACCCGCTTTCCTCTCTGTTCTCTCTCTCTCTCTCCTCTTTGCTTAAACTCTTTCTTTCCTTCTCGGAATCTCACTTTAGGTCTCTACTGTCTATGTCTATCTCTGTCTTCTTCTCTCCCTCTCCTCCTCTCTCTGCATCCCTGTGTGTGTATGAGGGGAACACGCACAGCTCTGCTGTATGGGAGCTGAGTGGTCTTCCTCAGGGCAGCTCTCCACACCGGAGCAGGACTGTCCAGCTGGCCCTCTCCCTGCCAGCAGCATGCTCACACACACACACACATACACACACTCAGACACTTTCGCACACACATCCACTCACACACGCACATATTCACTCACGCAGACACATCCACTCCCTCGCACACACGCACATCCACTCACGCACACACACATCCCTTCTCTCATGCACACACGCACACACTTCCACTCCTGTACCACAGATTCACATGCCTACTCACGTACTCACACACACACACACACACACATACACACACACATACACACACTCATGGCCAGGTCCCCTTCCCTAACCCCCAGTCACACTGTGCTCTACGGCACCTTCTCCAGCAACCGACTTATCCAGATCATGTCAGTTAAATCACAAAGCTTCCAAGGGACACAGCATAGACCTGAATAGCAATGTGCGAATGGGTGTGTATATCTAAGTGTGTGGGTGCGTGTGTGAGACTATAGGGAACTCTTCTAAGTCCTCTCTTTAAAGGTTCATTTCACACAATGTCACAGCATGATCGTTCTCTCTCCCTCCCCCCCTCTCTCCCTCTCTCCCGTACTCTCTCGCCCCAACTCTCCATCTCTCACTGGGTTTTTATAACCTTATCTATCATTCTACCCCCCCTCCTGCCCCTCCCACCCTTTGCTATTTGTCATTTAGTCTTTTATTGCCCTCCCTCATTGCTTCCCCCTCCACGCCCTCCTCCCTCCCCTCCTCATTCGTCCGCTCTTAAACCCTCCAGCAGCGCTCTCTGCAGTAAGACTCAATGATGACGTACGGCGTTTCCTCCATCATCTGCTCCACTGTCAGTCCCACCGCTACTGTAGTAGCGGTGGGACCTCTTCTCCTCTCTCTCCTTTCCCCCCTCGTCTCCTTGCCTGTCCTCTTCTCTCCTTTCCTCTGCTCTCTGTGCCTCTTTTCTCCCTTGCCTGTACACACACACACACGCACACACACACATACAGACACGCACCTCTCCTCCCCAGCGTGGTCTGTGGTTTTTTAATAAAGACCCAAGAGGGGCCATGTCCGGACCTGGAGGAGGTCTGGAGTAGGAGGGGGGTGTAGGTGTTGGGAGAGGGGAGTGTGTGTGTTGTTGTGGGTTGGGGTGTGTGTGTGTGTTGGGGGGGGGCAGATGGGCCTCAGCAGCCTCTATCTCCCGCTGTGTCAGCCTCTCCTGAGGTAATGATCACTTAATTAAACTCTAACAAGAGACCCGACGCTTCCCTCTAAGACCGGATGGGGAAACGGAGAGGGAGGGGGGAGGGGGGCAGGGAGGGATAGGAGGAGAGGGAAGGGATTAGGGGGGGGGTGTTTGGCAAGAGAAAAGAGAGGCAGAGTGAAGGAATCTAAGGATGCTAACAGGCACAGAAAGAGGTGAACGTAGGGACAAGATCACTTGTGGGATGGTGGAGATGAAAGTAAGTGTGTGTGGGGGGGTTTGTTTCATGTGCGTGTGCACATGAAACAAACCCCCCCAACAACCCCCCCCAACAAAAGGTGTTGTTTGTGCGAGGGGACGAGGGTGTCAGGGGGGCTCTCACATGCAGACAGATGGAGAGAGAGCTTTCCTGTCAGCAGGTCCTGTACTGGAACATGGATAATTACACCTTAATTAAATATGACCGGCCTGTCCCTGTCCCTCCACTCAGCCATGGAGCAGACCGCAACCACCCTAAAACCCATGCAGGAACAAGGGAATGTGTGTTTATCTGAGTGTGTAAATGTGCGTGCCTGGGTGTATGTGCTGTGATGCATGTCTGTATGTGTGTGTGCCTGAGTGTCTGCGGCCGGGTGTATGTCTGTGTGTGTGTCTTTGTGTATGCCTGGTTGTATGTGCTGTGTTGCATGTTTGTGTGTGTGTGTGTGTGACAGGGGCCATGTCTATGTGTGTGTATCTAAGTGTGTGTGCCCGGGTGTAAGTGCTGTGTTGCATGTCTGTATGTGTGTGTATGACCTGATGCATGTCTGTGTGTGTGTGTTTGCGTGTGTTCCTAGGTGTGTATGCACTGGTGTATGGCTGTGTGTTTGTTTATGCGTCGACAAGGCCTTGTTCTTGTAATCACACCCTGTCCAGGAGGGCCCTATCCTAATTTCAGCGTGCCCCTATACAGAGCTTGAGTGCCCTATTTAGCATATTGAGTGCTAAAAGGCCACTGAGGAGAGTGCTAGCACTGCCGCGCTGGGACAGCATAGCATAGTTATCTATTGGATTCTAAGAATCATCAGCCAACCAGGGATGAGTGGGAAATGTTGAATATTGCGACTTGGTTTGACCACGTTAGGTCATCACCATTGAGGTTATATCACAGCTCAAATCCAGCCTGTACAAATCAAGTCTCAGCTGAAGGCCAGACGAGAATGTGAATATGTCGTTTAGTGTTCCAGGGGGGACCCGAGACACAACTCCCCCCCCCACCCCCCTGCTCCCCCAGGTGTGACCCTTCCAGGTGTGACCCTTCCAGGTGTGACCCCTAGTCCCGACCCCACAGAAACTCACCGTTGTTGCTACGCAGGGAGCGTCCGGAGATGCCGTTGCTCCCAATGGGGTGGTGACCCCCGGTCCCGTCCACACCCCCAGCCTCGCCCGGCTGCTTCAACAGCTCTGTTAGGGTCCTGGAGGGAGGGGTGAGAGAGAAGGACGGGGAGAGACAAGAAGAGAGAGTGAGCCTTCAGCACAGGTTCAAGTAACACCAGAATCACTTCGCTTTGCTACGATGAAATGCACCAATCATAGGTTGCTAACGTTTCGCCGAAACCTCAGGAACCTTCCAATCACGTCGCAGATGGAAGTTAACACCCCTGAGGCTGTCAAACCATTGTCCAGTTCAACAACCCAAGAGCGGCGTGACCTTGGAGCCCTGAGGAGACTCTCGGAGGCCTCGCTGCCAGGATGCGGCTGGGGGGGAGACAGGACACAGCGCAGCCGTCACGGAGACTGACAGGAAGCGGCGGTTTAGCTGCCAAACATCCATGCGTGCTGGCAAGCCCAGACATCACTTCCAGCATGTCAATAAACCACTGTGACGGGAAAGGGAGGGGATGCAGGGGGGAGGATGGGGTTAATGCTATTGCCATAGCGATAGGCCCGATGGACAGGCAGGGACGCACAAGGACAGAGTCCCTCAGGCCACAGAAGTATGTACCACCAAGTATGTACTTCCTCCCTCCAGTCCTCTTCCATCCGTCCCTATTCTCTTCAGTGGGGGGGTCTCCTCACCAAGCCCTCAAACTATATGTTGGGTCAACACACACGTGCACACGGACACGCATGCGCCCTCCTCGTTCCGGCCCAAGTGACACAAGCTCAACACATGTTGGCCAGCTTCTGTTCTCTCTCATCTCGTTCGTTCCGTTTGACTTGTCCTCCCTTTGGCATGTGGGGCCCCCTCTCTCTCTTTCTCTTTCTCTCTCTCTTTCTCTCTCTCTCGCTCTCCCTTTGTTTTTCTCCCTCTCTCACTTCCTCTCTCTCTTTGTCTCTCTCCCTCCCCCCCTCTCCGTCCCCCTTTGTCTCTCTCTCCTGCACTCTATCCTCGTTGCCTCCTGTTTGCCTGCTCTCAGGGAGAGCTTGCGGTGCTCGTGTTGGTGAGTCCTGCTTGCTTTCCCCTTGTCTTTCCTCTCCTTCCCTTCAAAGCCCCCCGGACTAGGGCCCGTCTCCCAGCCATCGAGCTGTCCAACAGGGAAGTCAGGAAATGTGATCTGATGTGAGATCACTCCAACTCCCTTTCCAGATTTCACATTTAACATTCGTTCTCTCTCTTCCTCTCCATCTTTCTACGTCTCTCTCGTCTCCATCTCCCCTCTCGGGGCCTCAGACAATACAAGGACAACCGGAGGAAGTCGAAGCGCTCGTTTCCACGGTGATACTGCGAGCCAACTGCTCCTAGCCGCCGAGCATCCAGACCGAACCATCAGGCTCTACGAGGATCTGTCCCTTTCATGATAAGCACCCAGGGAAAGTGTTTGTTTGGCCGAGGCGCGGCGCTCTCCAAACAGGCTTCTGAGGGCTGACAGAACTCCGGTCTGCATCTCACCAAGAGCGTTGCAAAGAGCGCTCCTCGCGAGTGAGCCAGCAGTCCCTCGGTGGCCTCCCATTTTTGATTGGCAACGAACATGCATAGCATTTCTCTCTGGGCTCCAGATTGAAACATTTCAATTAAAGATGCTTTTTATCGCATGTGTCTGCTCTGATGGCGATTGGCTTGGTGTTGATTGACGCTCTGCAAGTGCAGGATGCTTCCTTCCTTCCTTCCTCACACACACACACACACACACACACACACACACACACACAGGAGGACTACGTATGATCTATCATTCCCTCTCTGCCATTACAGTGGCAGTTTGGGCAGAGTAGGACATTTCACCTGCTCCGTAGGGGAATTACCATCCCTATGTTTTAAAGTTCAATTGTGTATTGTTTTGCTATAGGGTTATCTGGAGGTTGTGTTCAGATAAAGCTAGAGATTAAGCTCATTTGCGGTCTAATTACTTAGAATTGGATTGGAGCGTTAATACAAGAGAAGAGGAAATGAATCGATTCATGAATAAAACATAACCATAAAGTTTTTTTGCTTCTTTTTTTGTATGCTTGCAAACCCTTATCAGCTGCAGTGTGTCAGCACAAAACGTAGAGAGTTTAAACCCAGAAGTGAAGGTGGTTTTCGGCCTGGAGGCTGAGGTGGGGGTTTGAGCGTGGGAGGGGCTGATGAGAAAAGCCAAAGCGCCGGAACTTATGTCCAAGACTCTGGAACTTCTTGAGGCGTGTTAGGGTATGAATGTCTTTTTCTCTGGGTTTAGACGCGCCTAATTCTGCAGTGTCAGAGCACCAGAGGGAACACGTCATCGTCGTGCTTCGGGACATATCTGATGTGAGCCAAAGCGTCTAAATTTCAGAGCTGGAAACTCAGCATCTACTTGGCTGTTAAAATTGATAATGGTAACAAATTGAAGGACCTCGTAAGCCATATAGTCTACTGCGTAAGCATTACCGCAAAGCAATTAACCACGGACGGTAATTGCTTAAAATGGATTCCACGATCTCTCCTGACGGAAAGCTTTCAAGCAAGCGCGGTCCTTCGGCTTTCGCAATCAGTGATCATTCAGTCGTTTATAAGAAAAGATTATCTTGGATCGCGCAGAGGTTCCCACAGCATGTGTTTTCAGGGAGGGGAGGAACGATGCGCGCGTCTAAATTAAAGCGTCACAATTCAGTAAAGTAATTACTAAGAATCTCGTGTGATAATTACAAATGAAAGAGCGAGCGAATGAGAGCGGGAGAGAGACAAGCGTCTCGGCAAGTCGTCGGGTGTCTTAACGCTACAGGAAGCTAATGAATCGAACCTCGGGATACCGCAGGATATAAACCAAGGAGGAACTCTCCAGAAACACCTATATTGAAACGTTCAGTGTTGTAGATGAATGATTTATACGGCGATTTCATGCTGAGTTAGGTTTAACAGCAGCTCCTCAGTTAGATTGAGATTGCCTTAAAGTAAACCCTGTGTATGGTGAGATAAAATACCTGAAACGCTCTGGAAACACGTGGCACTTAAAGTTGAAGGGCTTCCTCCTCTGCAGGACCTGCATATTGTGCTCTGATCAGGATGTGCTGTACAAAACTTATGTTCTAAAAGACCTTTCTTTGTCTTTTAGACTCTTTGCAACTCTAAAAACAGAGCTGAAGCATTTTAGGTTACTGTCCAAGTCAGCATTTATCTACATTTTATTATGTACTGTAGGACCAAGAGGGCAAATCGATGTTTCTCATCAAGACGCGTCTGTTACGTGTTTGGCGGCTGAAAATGAGAACATCAAAGTCCTCAGCTCTCCCGACCATCTTTTACTTGTTGAATTTTGAAGCTATTTTGTTGGACCTTTCTGCTTCATTGGGATTGATAGTGATGAATTACAGGAAATGAAGGAGAGGGAGATACGGGGAAGAAGACATGCAGCACATCTTTTATTTTACTTGAGTCAATTAAGAACAGGTTCTTATTAATGATAACAGTTGGGAAATCTAATAAAGATGGTGGTTGGACTCCTGCTGTCTGTGCGCTCCAGATCCAATGCTTCCGTACACACCTCCTGCCCATGGGTGGAGTCGTCTAGAACACTAAAGGCGAGCTGCACGTTGTCATGTTAATACTTTAAATCAACGTTTTGGGTTGAACATACAGATACAGTACATGGAGATTGTCAGCATCAACCTGTTTCTGTGACACCTTAAAATGCAATGGGATGCTAGGTTGGCAGTTCTTTGGTAGCCCTTCTCTGTACTTGAAACATGAAAATACATAATTCAACAAACATCTGTGAAGCCAAGTGTGTCCTCGTGTACTTGTACTGTATGTCTAAACCTCCTCAGTGTCTCAGCAGTTTAGAGAGCCTTTCATGTCCTCTGTCCTGTTGGTGCTAATAAATATTGCAACATGTGAACAACAGGCTGTATTGTGTCTGAACAGCACTCTACCTCCACATAGTCCCTCCCCGCCAGCCCTCGGGCTAGTTTTCTGTCAAGGGGGAGTTGTTGATGGGACCCTTCCTCACAGTGAGTCACCCCTATCTCCCACGGGTGGTGCATTTCTACGGCTACGTGTGGGTGGGAAGTTTGAACGGCGCCAAAGAAACATTCCCGAACAAAAACAGCCGTAGACCCTCAAGCGCCGTAGAATCTTGTGGCTGCACGTGTGCATGTGTGGTCGGGTTCTGGATCGTCTTGGTTTCTTTGTGACAGGTTAAGCTCATCAGGCAGTCCCTGGGTAGACCTGTTCAATCATTATCCCTCCATACACACACACATACACACACACTCCTCACCTGAACACACACACATTTGTCATCTGCATCTCACTCTGTGTTTGTGCTGTGACAGAACCAGCAGATCTCCACTGCTAGTGTTTATGGATCAGCACTGTGCCCCCCCTTGCCATGGGAAGGGTGTAGTAGCACATTAGTAGATATGCTCTCCTGTGTTCCGGGCCCTTGGTGCCCCGCCTGTTCCCCAGCCCCCCTCCTGTCCCCCCTGTCCCTCCCTCCATCCCCCCTGTTCCCCCTGGCCCTCTTCCCTCCAGCTATGCTTTGTGCTCCGCGTGGGAGCCCAGGGAGGCTGATGCCACTGCTGCCAGATAGTGAGACCCAGCACTCCCGGTACTGGGGCCTACAGCTGCATGCAACCATCTCCTTACCGCTTCTCTACAAGACCCGACAGCTGCCAAATAGTGCCCCTTGGCATGACTGTTTGGCCATGCCAGTGTGTGTTTGTGTCAGCATGCTGGCTATACGTGTGGGTTGTCTGCACTGCGCTGGTTCGCCTCTGGGAGCGAGGATGAGTGTTTCTGTGTGTGTGATTGTGTGTACAGTAGGTGTGTGTTTGTTAAGGTAAAGACATTTTGAAGTATTTACAACTCTAGTGCGGTTTACACTTTACAAGTGACGTTTGCGGGAATTATTTACACAAAAAGAAGATTGTTTTGGCATTGCAACACTGCACCTGTGCACGCACACACTGACATCCCCATGTCACAAACCTTTGTTTATCTCACTATTGCAATGAGCACCAAGTCTCTCCAGCACCACTGATTGATGCCGGCTTCCCAAAAGCCCTGGTGGGGCAGCACCACCAATTAGCTCAGCACCAATCAGCATCACTGGATGTCCCTCGGGACCGGCATAGATGTCGCGTGGACGCACGACCTACCCACACCTTACCTGTCCTTCTTTTGAGATCGTCACCCTAGGGAGGGACGGAGGACTCGTCCCCACGGCAACACCCGTCGCCATGGTTACCCATTTTCGAAGCCCCTCAATGTTATCGATTGCGTTTGTCCTTCCAAGACGAGAGCCGTTAGTCATGTGACCAGCGTCCACACACGAGAACCTTCCGAGCTCATCGTCCTGGAGGGACTGGTCTTAATCTATCATCGCACCCCAATGCATTCTCCATGCAATTTCCTTCCTGACAACCTCCCCACCCCACCATTACTCCTTGACACGGCTATTGAGATCCGTCCATGCAGAGAACGATAATCTCTATTGCAACAACCCCCTCAGCAACCATCCTACTCAGACACATCCATCACCACAGTATGGACAAGAGATCGATGGAACCTCGATGGGTGCCCCCCCCATTCCCCTCTCCCGCCCACCAGTCCATCCAATATGGCCTTGGCCATGCATGACATGCCCCTGTATAGCACCAGCCTGCCCTCAAAGTCAGGGCACCTCACGCAAATTAGCTTTAGATAATAAGCTTTAGCATGTCGCTCCACCGCCAATGGCATTGTCATCCGTCCTGGGATGGCCTCTTGACACATTAGCCGTCGTAGCTAACAACCGCGTTTTCCACTTCAGGCTGTGACGCACGGAGCTAGGTTGCTAGCTTACCTAATGTTGGCTGCTACATGCTGTGGGCTGTAACATCTCTCGCGTTGAGCGTAGGTTAGCATAGCCTTACTAGCTCTTATGCACTACGTAAATCTAGTGTATCGCATTTGGCTGAAGAATATATTTCCTTGGGAGACTGTTCTATTGATAAGTTGCAGTGAAATTTGGGGAATGGGGGTGAGTGGAATGAATGGTATGCATTGCTGAACCCTTCCTGGCCAATACGATCACCTGTCCCATGAGGGAATCTCACCTATCCGATCAAATGTGTCATGGCTGCTTATCAGTACTCATCTCCTAATGGAAATGGATCCAAAGACACACACGCTTGCGCGCGCGCGCACACACACACACATTGTAGCATCCTGTTCCCACCCACACCATCACTCACACATTGGTTGACCTCCAACAAAACGCAAGCTTGGAATTACGCTAAACAGGGGCTGCTCTCAAAATAAGCATGCGTGCAACGTTCCTTACCCTGCACACACACAGGCCCTTCATACACACACAGACTTCAAACACATCCTTACACATAAAAGTGTGTAAGAGCAACCTTACAATGCAGGATAATTTCCTAATCGACTGGAATTCGCACGTACAATTGCTGTATCTCATTTTTCATGCTAGCCAACACACACACACGATGCTGTTTGTCACTATTCTTTACACATGAGTGAGTGTATATCTACTGGGTGGGTCACATCAATGACTGCAATTTATCAACCTGTCCAACCCTCATGCTTTTAATTCCAGCCATGCTCCCTGTGTTTGTATCTAGACCTCATTCCCTGTCCCTCCAAATGTTTTTCTATGCGGTTTTTGAAAGCATACAAAAAGGAGGAATCGCTAATGGCCTCCACTGCAATTCTATCATCTTATTTTCATTGTTTTTCATTTACCCGTCTCGCCTTCCTCTATTTCCTCTTCAGTCTCTCCATTTCCCAAGTCTTACCACGTCCCTTCGTTCCACCGTCCTCCTCCCACTATTTAATCCACCCTTCCTCCCTTGTCCCCTCCCTCCCTCGCTCCCTCCCTTGCCCCCTCCCTGCCTTGCCCTCTAAGTGACTTGGCTCCAGTCACAGTGACTGATTGGCATGGCACTAATACTGCCGTCCTGACAGATGACTAGAAACAGACAATACTGGCACGCCGTGGGTGGCGGGAGAGAAGCAGGAGAAATTTCCTTTCCACCAGCCACCTCTGATAAAATGCCAATTAACCCCAATCTCCGTTTATAGTTAATCTCCTTTCTTTCCCCCTGTCTCTCTGATGCTCTTTCTCTTGTTCTCTCGCTCTCTTTTTTTTCAGTCACTGCCCTCCCTCGTTGTCTCTCGTCCTCCCTCGTCCACCTCTCTCTCTCTCTTTTCATCTAGTCCTCTCTCTTTTTCATTGTCTTATCCCTTTTACCCCCCTCTCCGGATCATTCCCCCTTGTTCTCCCTACATCTTCCTTCCCCTGTCTCTCCATCTCTCTCTCTTTCCATTTCCCTCCTCCCTCCCTCTCGCTTCCCCCCCCGCCCCCCCGCCCATGTTACATGTGCTGTTTAGCCGCGCTCAGCTTCACCTGTCAGCTTGAATCAGGGCTCTGGAGCAACAACATGACAAACTGGCCTCTGATTCACTCACACACTATACACACACTCACACACTATACACACACTCACACACTATACACACACTCACACACTATACACACACTCACACACACAGACGTGGTCTAGGTTAACACAAAGGAGCGCATCGAGAAACTCACACGCGCACTTAAAGAGAGCCCAGATGTTTCCACGGAGGCACACACAGTCATGATTTAAGTTGATCTTTCACTGAAGGTACTTAATTCAAAGTAGGTGTTTGCAGTAAACCTTTCGATATTTTCCCCATGGAACATTTCAATGGTCTGTTAACAGCATTCTGCAAAATGTGTCCACATTAGATTTTAAAATTTGATAAAAAAGTTTCTAAAACATTTTAAAATGAAAAGGCATGTGTGAGAACACCTAACTTTAAATCCCTCTACCTTTCCACCTGTCGCTTTATCTCCACTTAATAAATAAATAAATAAACACATAAATGATTTACTCTTTGTCACTGATACATCTCTCTCCCTTCTCTCCCTTTCTCTCTCTCTCTCTTTATCCCCCGCCCATTTCTTCCTGCCTCCTTCTCACCAGATGACTTTGTTTCCTGTCATTAAGAGGAGTATGGCTGGCTCCTTCTGCACCAAGCATGCAGACTCACTATGCGTGGACCTATTTACCCACCCGCGCACACTTGCACAATCAAACACAGCAAACACACAGGACATGCGCGTACAAGAACGTTTCAGACTCTTCACAAACACATGCGAAACCTGCACACCGCACGCGCACACACGGACACAGACGCGCAAACTGTGTCACCCGAACACAGGGGCGGTTTGAGCGTCGGAGGTGCTGCACAGAGCCCCTGTTGACTCACTTGGGCCAAACGTCCCTCCAGCTGATTCTGAACAAGCCAGCACGTCAGCCTCCAGACCGTCTTACACCAGCACACACACAAATACGCGCACACACATACAGACCCATACAAATGTCAAGTATTCGTGCGTCACATGCCAGCTATGGATGTGGTATAGATTTGTGGTCAAGTCATGCCTCAGTGGCTTGGACAGGGAGGGGTGAGGGGCAAGAGGGGCGGAGTCTGTCAGCCTGTCTGTCTGGGAGTCAGCTGGAGTGCGTCGTGCGCAACCTCCACCTGTTAGGATGCTGTGTGCGTTTGTGTACTTCGCGTTTTGTCTGTTTGTGAGTGGCTGTGTGTGTTTATCGCGAGCGCGCACACAGTTTCCAATCGTGCCAAAGCGTACAGCCTTTGTTTGCTGGCATACGTGCATGCGTGTCATAGCTTCTGCGTGTGTGTGCAGTTATTCCACTCATGCAGGTGCAGTGTTAGTCTGCCCTTACTGTGTCTGTGTGCCTGCGTGCTGCCTTGGGAGCCGTGGTCTAGCTAAGTGAACGCGTCACGCAGTCATTGGTCTGCAGGGCGGGAGATGTCACATGCAGGGTTTGGGGAAAAAAGCACGGCACACTCCCAAACCAGGGGGGAGAGGGAGGAACCACCTCAAACAGGAGGAGGGAGGCAGCTCGTCTGGGGGGGGGGGGGGTAGGAATCCTTTTGTCTTAGTCGTTCAATAAGCACTTCCTGTTGACAAGCTGGTACACTTTGAGACTGCCAAAACTGGGGATTGGAACCGTTGTCTTGGAGGGAGGGAAGGAGAGAGAGAGAGAGAGAGAGAGAGAGAGAGAGAGAGAGGAGAGAGAAGAGAGAGCAAGAGAGAGAGAGAGAGAAGAAGAAGAGAGGAGAGTCCTTAGAAGTGTGTAGAGTGTTACTTGTGTTGAAGGGCAGAAAGCCTTTTGAAGCTCCCTCACTTCCAGAGACAGAGTGGGGGGGGGTGTAGGGGAGGAGGGCAGGCGCGGGGGGGTGGGGGGGGGGGGGGGCAGGGTGAGGGTGGCAGCGCAGTAGTCGTCCTCGCGATTTGTCGTGATCACTTCTGCCCCGATCTGTGTGCCACAAATGGGAAAGCCTCCAACATGTGTCAGAGTGACTCAGATTCTGTTTGAAGACGAGGGAAGGAGGGATGGATGGGTGTAGGAGTGGCAAAGGAAGGGAGGAACCAAGGGGGTAGGGGGATAGGGAGGGAAGAGGAAGGGGAGGGGAGGGCGGAGGGATAGGGAGGGTTAGTCACATTGAGAGCCGGCAGCGAAGGACACAAGGCGCGCTACGTCTCATCAAAGAGCATGTGCTTTGGCTCTGTTGAAGGAAGGGAGAGGAGGACGGGGAGAGGAAGGAGAAGGAGGAAGAGAGAGGCAGAGGAGAGAGAGGAAGAGGAAGAGAGGGAGGAGGAGGACATGCCCTTGGGGGCTTGATCTCTCGTACTTATGTCCTGTGAGTTCTCCCACGTCACTCTCTCTCTCCCTCGTTATCCCTCTGTCTCTATCCATCTCTCTATGATGTTTCCTTTCTTTTTCTCTACATCTCTTCACTGCTCTCTCTCCCTGTCTCTCTCGCCATCCCTCTCTTTTTGGTTTTGTTCCCTCTGAAGACACGTGAAGTCACATGTTATGTAACCCAGAAGCATCTCAGTGCGCTTCTTTCTTTATGGATCAAACAGTGGCATATGCATAGTGAGGCCGGGGTTAGGGCTGGGGTTGGGGTTAGGTCTGGGGCTGGTGTTAGGGCTGGTGCTAGGGCGGGGGCTAGGGCAAGGGTTATGGCTGGGGTTAGGGTTTAGGGTTAGGGTTAGGGTAAGCGTTAGCGTTAGGGTTGGTGCTAGGGCTGGGGTTATGACTAGTGTTAGGGTTTAGGGTTAGGGATAAGGTTTAGGGTTAGTGTTAGGATTAGCGTTAGGGTAGGGTTAGTGTTAGGATTAGGGTTAAGGTTAGGGCTGGGGCCAGGGCCCGGGTTAGGGCTGGGGTTATGGCTAGGGTTAGGCCTAGGGCTGGGGCTAGGGCTGGGGTTAAGACTGGGGCTAGGGCTAGGGCAGGGGCTAGGGACCGGCTTAGGGCTGATTTCATGTTGCTTCTCATTGACTTACATCAGTTCACTACGCCATTGGGAGTATTATATTGTGGTTTTTGTCAAGCTCAAGGGCACAGTGTTTCAATTCCTCCTCCTAACATAAACATACACAGAGAAACACACAGACACACACGCAATGTACACCAGTACAGGATCATTCTATAATGTACAATGAATTACAGCAACTCTGATGTCATTTGCTACATTGATATGGCCACAGTATAATTAGCATATTGACAATCTGGCATTTGCCCAGTGTCAATGTGTGTATGGAGAGAACAAATTGTTTCAGAACGAAACAAGCGAAACTGTAGTGACTCGAAGACCGCCAGGGAAAACAAACCTGTCTACACTGAGATCAAAGAAAGTCAATAGAATTTGACTGACTCATCGTAGTTTGAATACCGGTAAGCCACTGTCATAATTAATCACATTCAAGAGCTTACGTGTAATATTAATTAGCGCAATAAATTGCAAGAAATGTGAATCAATTCCACTTCAATTTATATTCAATAAAAAGGCTCATCCCACATGGACCCGACCTCTTCCTGCAATTGATTAATTATTCAAAAGCAAGATTGATAACGTGTGTGTGTGTGTGTGTGTGCGTGCTTGGGTGTGTGTTGTACACGCTTTAGTACAGTGTGTTCTACTTGTCTCACTAAGGAGGTGTTTGTGAAGGCAGGAAGTAGATGACAGGAGGAGCTCAGATCAAAGCCCCGGGGTTCTGACCCCCTGAGGCCCACAGATCAAACACAGCATCAGCTGGAAGTATGTCCACGTTTGAACACAATTCTTTAATAGTCGCATGTCAAGGCCAACCGGTCTCTTTCATGGCTGGATGGCGCCCTGACTTGGGTTGGGGGGTCGAGGGGAGAAGGCAGGGTGGTGGATGGAGGCTTTCGAACAATGAGGCAGGGATAGAATTTATAAAAGACACTTCTTACAAGTGGTCAATGCTGAAGAGAAGAAGAAGGTGCAAAATTGAGGAGCGAGGGGAGAGGGGAGAGGAGAGATGGGAGAGGGGAGAGGAGAGATGGAAGAGATGGGAGAGGGAGCGAGGGGAGAAGGAGAGATGGGAGAGGGGAGAGGAGAGATGGTAGACGAGGGAGAGGGGTAGAGTGGAGGGGAGAGATGGAGGAGGTAGAGGGGAGGGAGGAGGATGGGAGAGGGGAGAGGGAGGGGAGATGAGGGGAGATTTGGTGAGAGTGGACGGGAGATGGGAAAAAAAAAAAGAGAAGAAATAGCTGGAGAAGTTGAGAAACAAGTGAAAGGGCTTAGTGGAGAGGGCGAGAGTGGTAGTTGTCAGGGACGGCTGGAAATCACATTTTTATAGGACCTAGATGGAGAAAAAGAAGCGTGGAAGGGTCGGTTGATACATTCGAATTTTAAAAACTCAATGGATTCATTGAATATTACTTTAGAAACTACCTTTTTTGTTTAGTATGAACCATCAATTACATGAATAAATTGATCAAATTTGTGAGGAAACAGGGGGAGTAGATAACAAGTAAAGTAGTATACCATATCAAAAAAAAAAAGGCGAGGGGAGAGATGGGACGAGGGGAGGGGGAGGGGAGGAGAGGGGGATGGGAAGAGGGGAGAGGGGAGGGGAGAGAATAGGAAGGAGGGGAGTAAAGGAGATGATGGGAGGGGGAGACGGGGAGGGGAGAGATGGGAAAGGGGAGAGGGGAGGGGTAGGGGAGAAGATGGGAGAAGGGAGAGAGAGGGAGGGGAGAGATGGGAGGTGAGGAGAGTGGAGGGGAGATATGGGAGAGGGTAGAGGGGAGTGGGAGGTGGGAAGAGGAGAGGAGTGAGGAGAAGAGAGACAAGCTGGGAGAGGGAGAGATGGTACAGAGTGAGGAGAGATGAGAGAGGGGAGAGGAGAGATGGGAGAAGGGAGAGGAGATATGGGAGAGGAGAGAGGGGAGAGGAGAGATGGGAGAAGGGAGAGGAGACATGGGAGAGGAGAGAGGGGAGAGAGGATGGGGAGAAGGGAGAGGAGTTGGGAGAGAGAGAGGAGAGGAGAGATGGGAGAAGGGAGAGGAGAGATGGGAGAGGAGAGAGGAGAGGATGGAAGAGTGGTAACAGGGAATAAAAAATGGATTAGATAGCAATTACCAATGTTAACCCTCCCCATGTGATAGAGGAGATGCATGAGGATATGGAGGAGGTATCTTGACAGATATTTCTAGAGATATCTCGGACAGGAGCAGCCTTTCCTCTCCTCACATGTGGTATCGTGATCGCAGCCTCTGTAGTCCAGCTGGGAAGAGGATGATAAACAGCGTTGTCTAAAGCAGGCGTGGTTTCTCCAAGCCTCCATCAATCACGCCCTACCTCCAACACTCAGCCTCCATTCCCAGCCTCTAGAACCCAGCCTCCAGCTCCCAGCCTCCAGCTCCCAGCCTCCAGCAGCCTCCGGCACCTAGCCCTCCTCCCTCCAGCCTCCATTCCCAGCCTAAAGCACCCAGCCTCCAGCACCCAGCCTCCAGCACCCAGCCTCCAGCACCCAGCCCTCCTCCCCCCAGCTAACACCCAGCACCAGGGCCAGGGAGTGACGTCTACCCCCACAACCAGTGCAAGAAAGACGGGAAAGAGGCAGAGATGGATGGATGGACAGCGAGAGAGAGGTAGGCAGCGGGAGGGAATGGGCGGAAATGTGGCCGAGAGGAGATGAATGACTGCAGCTTTCCCAGCCCAAAAGGTTAGAAACAAGCTCTGCGATTGGGCCAGACAGGTGGTGCGCTTCTCCTCTAGGCCCCTCTGAGAGAGGCCAGACGCCTGCTTCAGGCAAGGGTGTCTCAAGGCTGGAGGAGGAGATATTAGGTTTTGCGTACCTGGAGGTTTTGGGATGGAAGACTGAGAGGAGAAAGCTTTTTCAACAACACTTTCCACTTTTTTCTCGTCCCTTGCCTCACTCTGTCTCCTTTTGGCAGGCTTAGTTGAAAAGATTAGTCATGTGGGGTGAAAATAACTGGTGAAACACATGCCTGTTTGATAAAAAGAAGCTCCACTCGTTGCACTCAGCATCTTGCAGATATTGAGAAATGCAGAACACATAGATGTTTGATTCTACAATCAATCATCATTATTGCAAAGAATTAAAGCCCGATTTTGCTCTTGCTTTTCTTTCTCTCTTTCTCTTTCTTTCTCTCTCTATGTCTCTCTCTCTTTCTCTCATCCAGCTGTGCCCTCCTCTCCCCAGCTCCAGTCCTGGCCATCATGTCCCCGTTCTACCGCCCCAGGGAGAGAGTCCCTTGCCTGGCCTGCAGACAGGCCAGTCTCCCTCTGCCGCTGAGCCTCTGCTTGCTCCGCCAGCGCCGCCGCTTACACGCCATTTGGACTCACGGTACCCCTTCAGTCACCCCCTCCCCCAGTCCCACCCCCCACCCCCCTTCCTGTTCCACACCACCGCAAGACTGCAGGATAAATGAGCGGCGGGGAGGAGAGACGAGGAGAGGGACGCGAACAGGGGGACGACACGAGAACCGGAGCGAGGAGAGGGTGCGCGCTGGGACGGAGATGAAAGGAGAACAATGCCGTTCAGTGTTTTGCCTGCTCCTCCAGCGGCGAGGCCGTCCACAGCTCCCCAGCTCCGATAATCATCTCCCTCTTGTTTTCTCCACTGTGCCGCCTGTGTTCCTTCCCACGGTGAGCCGATGGCGTAAAGCGATAAGAAGATTACTGAGACCAGGGAGAGAATCAGAGAGGAGTCTGGAAGGGTGGTGGGGGTTGGAGGGAAGGAGGAGGAGGGCTGATGGGTGCGAAGAGGGGAACTGCTTAGCGAGAGAGAGGGCACGGCGTCGGCCACTGATAGCGCTTGGTGCCGAGTTCGCTCCAACAAATCGCGACAAGTTAGTCGTTGATTTTCTGTCACTGCCGGTCGGGCACGGCGTCAATCTACCCAGGCCCTGCCCATTACCAGGCCCGGTGGAGAGGAAAGAAGGACCAGCGCTGGACTGGACTTCATGTCCTCGACGCATGGACAGACATTCGCATGCACTGGCACACAGACTCTTTCTCTCTATTACACACACACACATAGACGCACACAGACACACACCAAATGACGTTCATGAATGTGCACTCGCAGAAGTTTCAGAAACCAAAGTTGTGTCCTGTACTCATGAGGCGGGACAATCCTCAAGTGACATCTTAGCCGCTCGTTAGGATTTACTCAACCAAGCTGTACCGTGTGCCGTAAATAGATTGAGCTGCGGTAAAAGGCTGACATTTGGTTGGCCAAAGTAGTTTGGTGACACCGCGGATGCCGTGGCGACGGAGATCTGGAGGACAAGAAGGTGTCGTTAAGTCTTAGAGACAATGCAGCAACAGATGAGAGGTTGTTTTTATACCTTAGAATTCTGCTCTGTTCTCCTCTGCTCTCTGTCTCGCTCTCTGTCCCTTTTCGCCATCTAGGTCTCTCCCTCCCCCCGCTCACTCTCTCTTTTTTTCTCTCTCTCCCTACACTGCATCGGGGTGTGGTGTGGGGTTCTAAGTGATGTCACACTCAATAACAGGTTTTGTCTCACACACACACATACACTATGTACACACACAACCATACATTGTGTTGATCACTATTGGTTTTCTGCATGGGCATATTGCTCTTCCACTTGATTGCTCAATTTGAGCTTAGATTTTACTAGACTGTAAAACTGTATTGCTGTATTTGAATTGTTTGTGGGGGATGGGGGGTTGTACATGTATGTGTACTGTTTGCATTTGTTTGTTGTATGTATATGTGGTTTGAGGTTTGCGTGTGCCAGCGTGTGTGTGTCCGGAGCATCCTGGCTGGAACCTGAGCCTAAGGAGCAACAGCGCTTAAATGTAATTTACAAAGCCTGGCCTTCAGAGCCATTCACCTGCCTGCAACCGGGAGTCCTGGACCCATAGCGGAGCCGTAATGGTGGCTCACACGCCTGACTTCCTCCCTACAGCTCCCATTCATCAAATCTCAGAGGAAAGACAGCAGTATGCAGGGCATTCACCTCGTTCTGAGTTCCCATATGTCACTGGTACATCCTCCCTCCTCTATCTCTCCCTCTCTCCCTCTCTCCATCCCTCCATCTCTCCCGACTTCTCGTTGGCCTGCCGTTGCACACTGACGGATGAACAGATCCGACCGGCGGTCGCAGCTGTCAGTGAGTGAGTCACTGTCCAAGGCCTCGACGTTATCGAACAGCAGAGCCCACTCAGGGCCTCGCTGACAGACACGGAGTGACGGACAGCATCTCCGGGCCCCTGCGGGACCAGGGGTTGACGGGAAGGCAGGTACCCGCAGAGGATGACACGCACCTCTGCAGACGGTACACTCCCACAAGCATCACTGACAACTAGGATGTGTGAAAGATGCGTTCCGCACTGTCTCCAAGTTGTTCGTGAACAAAAGTTAATAGAAAAAAAAGAAAAGCCATATTTGTTCTCAAACGTGACGCAGACCAGAGTCAATCTTGGCATTGTAAAGATGGAGCCAGCAGGCTCCGGTTGAGACGCAATATCTAAATCTGTATTCATACACTCGGGGAGACAAGAGTTCTCTCTCTCTATCTCTCTGTCTCTCTCTCTGTCTCTCTATCTGTCTCTCTGTCTCTCTTTATATCTCTCTATACTGTATATGTCTCTGTCTCTCTTCCTCTTTCTCTCTCTGTCTCTCTATCTTTCTCTTTACGTCTCTGTCTTCCTCTCTACCTCTTTGTACCTCTCTCTGTCTTTCTGTCCTTCTCTCTCCCGCTCTTTTTCAATCTCAATTTCCATCTCTCCGCCGCACTTTCAGGTCGACCAAGTCACGCAAGAGATCCAGTAAACTGAGTTTAACTCCACTTGGCACATTCATCATTTCCTATGCCAACCGGAGCCAAATCGTTCCATCAAAGGAGATGATACATGTTTAATAACGCCGTGAGGCAGGGTTCGTGGAGAACATTGTGCGTGAGATGATGAGGCTGGCGCCGGCGGAACAAACAAACACAGAGAACTCTCCCAGGATCCGGAGAGCGGGGCGGCGAGGAACGATATGGAACGCGGGGGGGGCGGGGAACAGGGGACAGGGATGGGGGTCTGGGTGTAGTTTAGCGATAAACACACCGATGAAGCACGGATGGCTTGGGATATTGGTGACTGGCCATCGAAGCCGAGTGGAGATGCTCAACGCAACGTGGAAAGACCCTGGATATTGCTCACGGAAACGAACGGAAATGTGTCTTAGGGCACGTTCGCTGAGACCTGGTCTCGTTGTAACCAAAGCATGAGACTGCAGCACCCAGCGTGTTGTCCTATTGTTACAAGTATCTGGCAGGGTGTATTCTGAAAAGACAATGCCAGTGACACTAAAAGACCCACTAAATGATAGTGAATGCAAATACATTGTAGAAGCAGATTGAACCCAAACAATTCCAGTGGCAGGATATCCGTTTAGCATGATCATATGCAAACGCTCTAAAATACTACTCTGCAGCCTGAAAAGTCAATGAGCATCTTCTTTCACTCATTGGCTTTCTAAGGCTTACTTCCAGTATTCAGTGACATATACAGTGACATTCAATAGCCGGGATTGGGGCAGAGTGTAAACACAACAGTCTTTAGCATGCACATCCAAAGTCATCACACACAGACGCTTATGCTGTGAAGCTTTGCTGCAAGGCTGCTTCCCTAACACACGCACACACACACTCTCACACACGCTGTACCAGATACCACACCTCTAAGGGATATCTCACACCAGCTGGACAAACATAAATGTAAAACGTGTGGTTGTCGTCAACACAGACATACCAGAAGAATACTATTATTGCCACAAATCTGATAATACAGGTAAATCTAAGCTATACTAGCCACGCACCATCATGTTGTTAACATGATAGCTATCTGCTGCTAATTTATGTTCATGGTCCTTTTCCTCTCCTTGTTTTCAGTCATTCTGACTCAGGTAGCCATGTAATTGCCTTCAGAGAAATGACAATTCCCCTCACATAAAGCTGTGATACTTGAAAGGTGATCTGTTTATGAGACACCTCTACAACCCATCCACAATGTCGGAGCGCTGCCCCAGGATTTATGATGTCCATGTGTGCGTGTTTGGCTCCATACATCTCCTCTGTTTGGCATAACCTTCAAACGAGGGTCTTTGTCAATCAATGCCCCTGATGACTGGGACAAACAAGGCTGGCTGGACTGATTGAGTTTCTACCCCTAAGATCGATGGGATCTACCACGCTCAGCCCCTGTCCTGTTCGGCCTCTGCCCCCCACCCTGGCCCCTTGTCCAGGGCCTGCCTCCGCCTCCGAGCCCACCCCTGCCCTGTCACCACTTCTGTTCCAGTTCCTGACCACCGTGTTCCCCTGCCTCCCCTCACGCCTGCCCCCTCTTCTTTACAACTGTCTATAATCCAAGTTTGGAAACATCAGTTACCCCAACCAGTCAGCCACCCACCTAGCCAATAAGCCACTCACTCACCCAGCCAACCACACACCCACTCACCCAGCCACTCACCCAGCCAGACTGCCAGCCAGATAACGAGCCAGTCGGCTCTGCTGTGCTGTGGTAAATCATAGCGCTGCGGCCCTCGCGCTCCAGTAGCTCGTCCTTCCACAGGCTCCCTGTGTCATTGTGGCTCCGGATCATAGATCCAGAGGAGGGCTTGGATATCGCTGTCTTCCCTCTTGCTCACCTCCTCTCCCTGGGAAGATGGCCCAATCTGCCAGGGTGGGGCTGTACCCTCTGCACCAGCAGACATGCTGAGATCAGAGCTACAGGGAGAGGCGGGGTAGCTGAATGAACAAGCACAAAATGTTGGTAATGGAGACCACTTGTTTAAGCTGTGGAAGTAGGACAACTTTTCCTTTGAAATCTTTCAGCAATGATTTGGTTGTCATTGGCGTGACTGGTAGCCATGTTAGGAGGGCTGCTACTATGCAGAGCACACCACCCACACCATTAATTACACGTCAAGTGAAAGCTGGTTATTTATCATATTTTGGCACTGCTGTTGTGCTCATATTCTGGAAAGTTCACATGGTCAGTCACACTCAGCCAACAAATCGACTACCACCCACCAGTCATACAGCCAGCTCACACCCACCAGTCATCCAGCCAGTCATCCAGCCAGCCAGATCACGTCAACCAGCCAGTCGAGCAGCCATTCATCCACCCACCCCCGCTCCTGCTCCCTCGCTCTGCCTTGTGTCAGCCTCTGGCAGCTCCCCAGCCGGCTCCTGTCAATATCCACCAAAAACACCCTCTCCCTCGTTTGACCACAGTGTGCTAGAAGCTACAGCCCGTGCCGGCTGCCTCCACCAAAACAAAAATAGCACGCTGCAAAACAAGTCCTTCCCCTCACGAACAGACTTCGCACCCATTACCACCATGGGTCACTTGACCCTTCGCTCTCCCGTCAAGTGATCCATTCAGGCCACTCCATCTGCTCTCTCACCTGTAACTCTTACAACTTATCACACGGCGCCTTCCTCCACCCCCCGCCCCCCAGTCCCACTCCTGGCCGTCCCCCAGTCTCACCCCTGGCCATCCCACGTCCCTGAGCACTCACCTGGAGTTGGTCATGTCGGTCTGGCCCCCTTGGCTCTTCTCCAGGCCCAGTTTGGTGAAGATGCCCACCAGCACCATGATGGCCACCACGCCACAGATGATGTACACAATCATGTGGGTACGATCCCGGTCTGGCTCCTCCTGAACCTCGGTGACGGGCGCGGCGGGCTTGCCGGTGTTGGCCCAGACGGGCGTGTCGTAGTTGGAGCAAGCCATCTGATCTAGGCTGTGAATTTTGAACTGGCAGCAGAAGCGGTAGAAGCAGGAGCCACAGCAGAACATGTAGATTCCGGCGTTGCAGTTGAATGGCGGGTCCCATTGGCCCATCACGTCGTAGTAACCTCGGCAACGGCTGCCTAGCGAGGGGATGGTCTGGTCCTCCACCTCGGCGCCCGGTGTGGCCAACGTCACCTCTGGGGAGCTAGAGGGCGCTGCTGTCTGGTTTGTGGCCTGAGCATCTGCCCCCGTGTGCCCAGAGTTCTGGCCCAGAGATGTGAGGCCCAGCAGGAGGCTGAGGGCCAGACAGACTAGGACAGGATGGGTGGCCATGTTGGCTACTGTGCCAACGTTGTTGTTGTTGTTGTGGTAAGAGGCAGTTTTTCTGTTTCTCTGTCAGTCTGCAATCCTTGGCAAGCAAGTGCTGTGCAAAATATTGACTTTTCTCTTGCTTGGCAAATATTATTCCTTCCCCTCCAAAAAATATATATTTTCTCAATTGAGAATTAAGAAGAGCTTTTTGGATTAGGATATATTCATAGCAACTGCCTGTAAAAAAAGAAAGAGCATTCAATTACCATTCTGGGACCTATTAGTGCTGCGAGTCACTGGAAGCTCCGCCGAGTGCAGGAATAAATTGCCATCAAGGGGGCGATGAGCAAGCAGGGGAAACAAATCAATCTCAGATCTCAACATGCTCCTGGGGAACGATTCCCCCAGCGGTTCAGTCCAAGGTAAAAATCCCCTCTGTCCTTGACATGACTGAGAAGAACGACACGCTGCCAGACCGCTCTGTTTAACTTCTCCTCGCCAGCTGGGAGAGGAAAATCCGGGGAGGACCAGTTACCTCCTGTTTAGGAGGTGACACCAAGGGATGAACCTGCCGCAGGCATTTTGATAAACATCCCCCCCCCCACCCCACCCCAGTGGACAGGGTGTAATAATCCTTGAAACGAGAGATCTGGGCTCCTGACAGCGTCAGCCACAGCAGCAGATTCCCGGAGCTGAGAGCAGGTGAGAAACGTCTTTGTTCAGGAGGGACAGTGACAGAGAGACACCAGGGCGGGTGTATTAGCTGATAAATGCCCTGTCCAGCACTAATCAATGCTGGTGTCGCCGGAACCGCCGAACACTGATGCTGGGGAGGAATCCGCTGGTCGGAATCTTGAAATAATAATGTAAGAGTTGTTGTATGCCGTCCACCTTGTTTGAGATGAACTGGCCTCCCTTCACCTCTGACTCTCCAGAAGAATGTTCAGTTGAAGCTTTTTTATTTTTGTTGTGGGCATCTTTTCGCCTCCTTCCAGAACAGAATGTTCTTCTTTATTCGTATTTTTTTTCTCCTCCAGCTGTGTTCTTCTTTGACGCCTAGCTCCTAATGCTCAGATGTACAACAGACAGTATTCAATATTCAGTTGGAGATAATATATCTGCTGCCTGCTGTCTCCATTGACAGCTCAGCCTGTAGTTGTTGATATTATCCTGTGAGTTCCAGACTATGGGTGGCCGGGCAGAAATCCCACGCGGATTAGAGTCCAAATGGAGTCCCTCGGCACCTGTGGTAATTTCTCTCACTCACACACACGGACCCGCTCGCACGTGTAGACATGCGCGTCCTGCACGCTCAAAAGCACTGGCAACACCGTTCCGTCACTGTCAGTTTGGCTTGCTGGGTTGAGAGAGACGGGGTCCGGTCACTCTTTCTAAGGTGGGGCGGGTGGGTGGGTGTCCGCTCAGTTTAACATCCAGCCTGCGTTGGAGGGGGGAGGGAGGGGGGAGGGTCTGTGGGTTGATGACCAGCACACCTCTGCTGCCTGTGTCGAAGGCTACTGGAGCCCTACAAGTGCCCTACCTGTAAACACATTAGGGATTTAGGGTTAGAGGGTAACAACATGCTGAAATGATTGTTCCTACCCAGAGGGACCCTAGCAGATCCTCTCTGTCCTGTCTGATCTTAACTCAGGAGCGAGCCAGCTGGCGATAATTACATATCTGTGTACGCCTGCCCTACTTCACAACAAGAAGCTCTTTATTTTTACCCGTCAGCCCCTTTCTTGTTTTTGTTGGAGTTTTCAAGGGGTTCTTTGTTTTGTTTACTCTGTCCGCTCCTCTTATCCTTGTTTTACGCGTCTGGCTCTCTTTTCTCTTCTCTCTCCCTCTCGCCTTCTCTCTCTCTCTCTCTCTCTCAACTTACCTTTTTCCTCTCTCTCTCTGTTTGCCAGCCTCAACTGCGAAGCAGATAACTGTGGCGTCGCTGGGAGAGACACAAGGTGCTACTGTGCCTGCGGAACGCGGTCCATGCCTTCAACACACCCCAGGCTCCCCAACCTGCTCCAACACAAATGCAAATAAAGCAACAACCAGTGGCAATGGCAGTGTTGGTGGTGGGGGGGGGGGAATCCTGTTTTCAAGAAGCGTCCAAAACATAGGACTGCAGCCAAGCTGGATAGTTTTGGTGATCTTTTAAAAAATGTCCATTTGCATCAATGCCTATTTTTTTTCTATTGAGCAAAAAAACAAAAAAAGCTGAACATTAATATGCAACAGTTTTTTGTAAATGCTGCACATTAATGCCGTGGTCCAATTGTTATGCAAGGGACAGTCGTTTCCCAAATGCAGCTTCTATGAAAACAGGCATAATTTGATATATATGTATAGGAATTTTAGATATATATCATATGTATGTGTTTTCTCGGATGCTCTTTGCTTGTGGAATGCTCCAACAGAAATTGGATGAGACAGGATAAGCAATGGATTGCTTTTGTTTAATTCCATCAACTCCTCTTTGTCTTCAGAAGTGTATTCCTCTCTGCCTGCGTCCCCTCTCTCAAAGAGCGGCTGGATCCAGTCCTTCGTGGATGCTGCACTACTGTACACTGGCAGGACTGAATGTTAATCCCTCACACGCTCTCTCTCCCTCTCCTCCCCTCTTTCGCTCTCTCCTCCCTCTCTCGCTCACTTGCTCGTTTGCTCTCCTCCCTCCCTCTCCCTTGCTCGCTCACTCGCTTGCTCTCTCGTGAGCGAATGAGCGCACCTCTCTGGCTAACTCCCCCCATTCCCCTTTTCTCTCCCTCCCCTCCCCTTCCTCTCCCCGCTCTCTCTCTCTCCTCTCTCTTTTTCTGTCACCGACACCCTCCTCCCTCTGTTCTGTTTGTGTATTCTCCCTCCTCTCTCTCCGTCCCACTCTCTCTGTCCTCTCTTCTTTTTTACCCCCATCTTCTTTTACCTCCCGTCTGTCTAACCTTTTCAGTTTATCGTGCCAGCCTACCACCGCTATCCCTATCCATTTTCATCCCATTAGCTTTCGCCCTAGCTCCTTCTCTCTTTCTCTCACTGTCTCTCGTTCTGTCTCTCCCTCCCTTTTTTCTCTTTCTATGTGTCTCTTTTCTCTCTCTCTCTCTCTGTCTTTATTTCTCTCTCTCTCTTCTCTCTCTCTCTCCCTCCCTCTCTATCTCTCTCTCCTCTTTCTCGCTCCCTTCCTCCCTCCTTAAACCCCCTTCGGTTCAACAGATGAGTGCAATGGTGCTGACGGAGGAAACTGGCCGCAAAGTGTGTGTTTATGCGCGAGCGTGTTTCTGCGGGAGTGTTTGAGAGCGTGAGCGCACAGTGCGTGTAACCGTGTGTGAGTGTACAATGTGCACAACCGTGTAAGAGTGTGTAGTGTGTGTGTGTGTGTGTGTGTGTGTGTGTGTGTGTGTGTGTGTGTGTGTGTGTGTGTGCGTGATTACGTTAATGCCTCAGAACCTTCTGGTCTTTTTGTGAGCGTGCCTTTAATGTGTGATGCAGTTTAGAAGGTTTTGATATAGAGGGAGAGTACGGAGAGAGACAGGGAGAGAGTGCGAGAGAGAGAGAGAAGGAGAGAGAGAGAGACAGGGAGAGAGAAGGAGAGAGAGAGACAGGGAGAGAGAGAGAGACAGGGAGAGAGAGAGAGATGTAAGGGAACATAACATTGTAAGGGAACATAACATTGTAAGGGAACATAACATTGTAAGGGAACATAACATTGTAAGGGAACATAACATTGTAAGGGAACATAACATTGTAAGGGAACATAACATTGACCACTATAAACAGGGAAGCTTTACTCGGGTGGGGTGAAGAAGGGAGAAAGCTTGTTCAAGAAGGAGGGAGGGAAAGATTAAGGACGTTTGAACAGATGAGCGGTGAGATGAAAGGAAAGGTGGATGAGGGGAGGACAGGGGAAGGAAAAAGGAAAAACAGTAAATAATTGAGATAACGCAGGAAAGAAAAAGAAGAAACCCGGTAAGATGAGAGTTAGTAGAAAGAGAGCTTCCATCTAAATGGCAAAACATAAGAAAAGAAGGAGAGAAGCAAGAGGAAGACAAAATGTTTAGAATTTGGAATAATCTCTGATTTAATGTTGAACTAGATTTGGGAGAAGTGCCTTTGGGTCTCAGTGTGTACCAGGCAAATCTGCATGCTCATCGGAATACACTGCAAAAAAAGGGTGCTGCTAAATATTTCATTCCATTTCAAAGCGATTGACATTACACTCCTGTTGAATATTCAGTTCTCTCGCTCTTTTGCCACAGACAAAAGTCTTTTGTTTGACTTTTTTTTGCGTCTCTTCTGTTTCATTCTACTTTTTCAGTTTCAGTCTTTTATCTCAATCGTCTTTCCCCTTCTCGCTCTCCGGAACTAAGCAACTGACGTTCTTCCGTTACTATCCCCCTGTCTCCCTCTGTGTCTCTCTCTCACCCTGTCTCCTCCTGTCTCTCTTTGTTTCTCTCTCATTCTGTCTCCCTCCCTGTCTCCCTCTCTCCCTCTCTCCCTGTTTCCCTTGCTCTCCTCTCCTATCTCACTCTGTCCACCCTCTGCCCAAATTCCCTTGGAGATTTTGTGAACTTGAGATATCACACAGACACTCCCGTAAACAGAAGCGCACACACATCCCATCCCACATATCAAATCTTCATGCCTAAATCTCCTCCTCCATCTCTTTTTTTTCCATCGTTCCCTGGGACACATTTTTCACTAAAGGGAAGAATGCCCTCGATAAACATTTCAGGCAAAAGTTGCTGTTCTGTGAAATATTGCGCTTACTATGAAGAGGTATCGGCTTATTGACAAATATGGAGGACACTGCTCGCAACGCGGATCACTCAGTTTTCTCCATTAGAGGCCGGCAGGGAGGAATGGAGAGGGAGGGAAGGGAGAAAGGAAGGAAGGAGGTAGGGAGGAATGGAGAGGGAGGGAAGGGAGAAAGGAAGGAGGTAGGGAGGAATGGAGGGAGAGGAGGGAAGGAAGGAAGGAGGAACGGAGGGATGTGAGGACAAAGAGATAGAGGGATGAGATGGATGGAGCGGCAGAATGAGGGGATGATAGGAAGTCTCTCCAGGGAGAAATAGAGGGCAGAGAGGGTAGCAGCTAGATGAGAGTTCTGTCTTTAATCATTTTACTCTTCCATCCGCCAGGCCGTGCTCAACGTTTCCTTCCTCGTACAGAGGAATATGCCAGCATGTTACTTTTACCTTCCTTGTAGAGAGGATTGTATGCACTTGTATTGAGTTTTTTTCTCAATGTTGCGGTGCATGCTGTGAAAATGCTGTGTGTGCGTGATGTTGCTATTTCCTGGCGCTCCAGTCGGCTGGCTGGGAGAAGCTCCCCTGTTGATTCTGTGACCGAGGAGAGAGCTGGCGGTCGCCATGACACTGCCCGCTTTCTCTGTCCCCCCCGTCCCGTCCCCCCTCCTGTCTCCCCCTCTCTGACTTCACCCCTCGCGTCCCGCTGAATAAAAGATGAAGGGGGAAACGTGTGGCGTGTTTACTCGGCGCCGACGCCATCCCTTTACGCCGTCCCTCGCTCTTCAGTTCCCTCGCCCGCCCGGAAGCCTGTCGACTCCGTTCACTACAACTGTGTACGTTCCTCCTTCTCTATGATCCCCCCACCCCCGCCCGTGCACCCCTTCTGTTCGCTCCCTCCTGCTCTTACCTCTGCCCCCCCACAAGCCCCGCACCACCACCCACCCACCTCCCATGCCCCCCTTCCCTCCACAACCCCCCCTCTCACTCCAGCATCTCCGGCAAACATCAGTCCAGCAGTCAGTAACTGTCACTCACTATAGATTAGTTTGGGCTCTGGTCTCCTCGATGGAGGGAAAGGAGGGAGGGGGGGAAAAAACTGTCCAAAAGAAAAAAAAGAGAAAAAAAGGAGAAAGACAGAGAATGATGGAGGGTAGACAGAGCCTGGGGAAGGAGGAGAGAGAGAGAAAGAGAGAGGGAGGGAGAGAGAGACAGCAGGACTGGTTTTCTATAGAGATGTAATGACCCTGCCAGGGGTGTGTGTCTATATATATATATACGGTAGATAACCAATCAAGAACCACATATTCCTGTGTGGACAGCCCCTGCGGTTCCTTTGAGTGAGTTGTGGGAGTTTATTGCCACCTAAATTACCGGCGTCTCTGAGCGTTGATGAATGTCTCTGGCTTCTGTAGCAGTTCTCTTGATCGGTCCCGTTAAGTACCGCCGCGCGCGGGCGCCCCTGACGCCCGCGTCCTTGACTGCAGGGTCAGTCACCATACACCCACCATTGATCTGCCGTGGCGCTCCTCCGAAGCATTTCCGGGCCTTCGGAGGGGATCTCTACAAGATGAATGGAAAACTTGAAATGCCGCAAACAAGAGGTGTGTGTGTGTCAGTTTGTGTGTATGTGCGCGCCATTGTGGACATTGAACCACAACACACATGATTCAGTTCTTAACACCAGGCAAAGGATATGACCAGGGTTCAGCGTGGAAGAAAAAGAGGGTATAACATGCATTTTATAAAGCCAGTGTGCGTGTGTAGAACTTTCTAGTATCCTAACAGCTGTTTGCTGTCTTTCTTCCTGTTATTCTTTCAGAGCAAGACAGTCTGTTTGTGTGAAACATGGAGGCATCATGTCAGCAGTCACGGAGGGAGGCATGAACCAGTCAAAAGGAAATGACAACAATGCTTACAGAGTGGATCCGTTTCAGTGATATCAAACAGGGCAATAGACTCCGTTGCTCACAGCAAGATAGCAAACTGCTGTCACAGTGCATGCGTGTTTGTGTGTGTGTGTGTGCTCATTGACATGCGAGCGCACACGCGTGTGAGAGGTGACATCCTGTTTGCGTTGACCACCTCTCTTCAGTCCCACATCTGGAATCTTCTCAACAGGAGGGCTTTGGCGGCGCCAGACAAACTCTCATGCAAATGAATTGAGATTTAATTCCTTTGATACATTTCGCCGCCACCGGATAAATCACTTCGACCGACTCGCTGCGAGCGCAGGGATGGTTTTCAGCACTGCATCAACGCTCTTCGACTGCTCGGCCTGACTCGGCCCTCTTCCATCTGAGAGAGAGAGCCGGCCTGTCCCTGGAAGACGCCCAGGAAGCCTTCTGACAGCCCAGACAGACAGGTTGTTACGACAGAATCCACCAACTAAAGGTCCAAGCCTTCTAACGGTTGCAAGACAGCGCAGGTGGAAAAATCTAGCGCTCAACTCCTGTTTCTTATTGGTAACATGTATTGAAGCAAACAACCTTGGCGTAGGAACATGAAACTTCATACTGCACATTCTGATTTGATCATAATACAAGGCTTTAAAAAGAATTATAAACTCTTTTTATCTTCCTGTCTTGTGCTTCACTGTGGCCTATTTAACCCTGCATTACATCAAACCTGATAGGTGTACCCCATGTGCCCCAACCCCCCCCACACTTCTGTCACCTTTGTCCCTTTGTGGAACTTGAATGCTGTTGGGTGGATAATCCTCTCCCTGTGGGGGCGGGGAGGGGGGGGTTGTCTATCAGTCCCTCCCTGGGAGAGCGCTCTGTCAGCCTGGGTAACCCAACCCTGCCACTCCCTGCCCTACAACCGCACCGGCTCCGAGGCCCCACCGCACTGAGGGGCCAAGGTGGCAGGAGAGATAGAGACTAACACAAAGAAAGAAATGACAGGAGGAAAGAAGGCTGGAGAGATGGAGCGATGAAGCAGAGAGAGAGAGAGAGAGAGAGAGGGTGGGGGGTATAGGTGAACTGAGTGGGTTGCTGAGCAATGAGCTTGCCTGCATGGCTTTTTGGACTGGACCTCCCTTTCGCTATCATCTTTCCTCTTTCTCTCCCTCCCACCCCTCCCTCGTTCCCCCTCTCCCCCCCTGCAGTCACCATGGCCCTGGTGGCCAACCCAATGCCAATGCAGGGCTGTGACGCAGAACAGGGTCATGACTCTGTGTAACCCTACTGCAACAGGACAACACCAGAAATGAGCACGGGTCAATTTGTGTTTGTGTGTGTTTGTATGTGTTTGCGCATTTGTGTTTGCATATACTTCATGCGTTCATGTCACCTGTCCCAAGCAAACTGTCGCTGTGTCTGTGAACGCATCGTGACAGACAACAAATTCAGGGTTGATGTGTTTAAGTGTAATGTTTCGTTTGCAACCATCTGCTTGCGTGCTCCGTCTACATTTATATGTGAGAGCAGTATTCAGCGACGTGCAGGAACGTGTGATTGGGCCTGTCTGGATCAGTCTATTTAGAAACCTGTTTGTGTTCTAATCTATCTGCTTTGGCAGTGTTCTGAGCCTGCGTCTGTCTTAAGACACTTGATGACTCACATCACACAGTGGGCTGGTGACATCACACATCACACACTGTCGCTCTCAGTTTTACTCCAGGAAATGTCCCAGTTTAACATAGCTCTGAACTGATCCAGTTCTATAGACATGCCTAATGGCATACCGCACGTTAACAGTATGGAATTCCATCGCGGGTACCTCAGTCCGTAATATTCTACTAAAGATACAAAGCACTGCATTTTCACTTCAACAGTTTACTCGTCAAAAGGACGGCTTGTCTTTTTAGCTAATTAGAACCAAAGAGTGACAGAAGATGTTTGATCAATTAAAGAATATGAAGCTGTCCAACATCGTCACTAACATGTACAATCACCCACATGCTTATGAAGGCCCATACGTTCGTTGTACTCTGCTATTCCTACAACTTTGAACTTTCTCTCCGTATTGAAGTGATGTTTTAATATTGGGGATTTTTTTTCTTTCTAATGGTTTCCTCTCTTGCTTTGATCTTTGAAATATTCATAATTAGGCCAAATAATTTATTGAGACTATTGCAATATTCATCTTCAGAAAGAAAACCACCATTTATTATTCAATTGAACTGCCGTATGCGTTGGTTTGGAAAGTGTGGAACATGTTGAGTGATCCTATTGGTCAGATGATTATTTACAAACTGTCAGTCAAACAATAAACACAGTAGCACGAGCCAGGGCATGAGACCGACCTTTAATCTTAGAGACTGGCTCACAGAAAATCGACAGGCAAATCGTAGATCAACAAATTACTTTGTGAAATGATCCCGAATTAATGAAATTATTCTGTGGTGATAGCATGAATATTTTAAAACAGTCCCTTTTATCTTCTTGATTTCCAGTTTTAGACTGTTTGATGTTTAAACTTGCATATTAACAGTATATCCTTTACAGTAACTGCACAGCTGCACACCACTGAAACTGAAGAGTGTAGATTGGTCAGTCGACCGCCCCGATCCCCACAGACCCCAGAACCCTCACCGCCGACCCCTCTGAGCCACAAACCTCCACTTCATGCACGCTCGTACAACTAATATCAGGTTCCACTGTTGTCACGGCAGCCGCTGAGGCAGCAGGAAGAGCGGGATCGAACGCCGGTGTTCTCTCCGCGGGGGGTCGTCTCGGTCACATGAGACACAGCGGCTTTTCCAGAGCTGAATACAGGGCCTGACGAGGTTTCAGGTGACCGGAGACCAACCTCTCTGCTGTGGGGGGGAGGGTCACACCAAGTCAGAACACCCCCCCACCCACCCCCCTCCCCGTCACTAGGATCACTTGGTGGGTCACACACACACACACCAGATATCAACAAGTCAACAGCTGCTTAGGGTCACAGGTGCTGAGGGGAGGATGAATATAAACTGGGTTGGAAGATTTGATACACAAACACTGATACAAGCCAATTATGCAATACTTGCACACTCATACAAGTTTGCTCCACAGTTCACGTGCACACACTAACACAAGTTGATTGCACCCAAATGCAAGCCTACTACACAACACACGCACACCCTCACGCTCATACAATCTAATGACACAATACACACAATCTGATACAAGCTGACAACACCAAACACACATACCTGTCCTGCCGGCTCTGGCTGTAGTCTGCGTTCAACCTGCTTCTGTGCATTGATCAGGTTTAATTAAGCTGCGACCATGGCCGTTCAGGATGCCATCAAGCTCAGACCCCGAGGTCAGACTGTTCCTGGTACTCTCAATATCAACCCATGTGACTCCTCTGTGCGCTCACACGCCCCCTCGCATACATTCGGTACATGCTGACAACACATGCTCACATGCAGTACAGAATCCTATTTCTATTTCCAGACTCCCTCTTTGTCTCGATTCTTTTGTTCTTGTTTTTGCCTCTGTCTCCCTCTCCAAAACACTCCCCCTCCCCCCCGATCCATCAATCCCCACCCACTGTACCTACAGTGAAACACACCCTATCTGTTGACTAAGTTCTGCAGCCGTGCCCAAGAACAGATTCACATGATTGGCCCGTAGGTAGACCGGTGTTAGTCTACACATCTTTATTGTCAGTATACATAGTCAATAGAATATTGTTTTGATCATCTTTCGTCGTGCCGGGTTGGGCTAGTCATGGTGTAATGGCTTTATTGTCATCACGGTGGATGCAAGTGGCTGGTTATTTAAAGCACAGATAGGCTACCATGCCATGGGTCCTTCAAATTGTTTGTTCCTCCATAAATTATATTTGTTTCCTCTAGACAAACCGCTCGACTGCATTGACCAATTATATGCATGAGTAAAGCACTATTTTATCATGAGATTGTATGAATGGCCACTAGAATGACCCTGTCTGCCCGCAAGACAGGGCTGACTTATCTGCTTATGGTGTGTGCGCGCGTGTTTGTATGTCTGCGTGCGTGCGTGCGTGCGTGCGTGAGAGAGAGTGTGATTCTCTCTCTATAATAAAGTAGACCTCTGACAAATAGACACGTCTTGTATTTCTATATAACGCACCTGTCCTATATGGGGTCAGTGGTGCAATATTCTCATTGCTCGTACCTCACAGCGTTGAACCCACACTCAAGCCGTCCGAGCGAGGAACTGCGTATTGGCCTATTTGCTTTGCTTAATAAATCCGGAGTGATGGGATCGTAAAAGCCAAAAGACTTCTCCTGTGTATTTGCTGTGAAATGAAATTGAGGATTTCGATTGCATTCTCATTTCCTGGAATGGCCTAGGGATAGTGGCGAGGATGAGCAAGAAGCAAATAGTACAAGAAGTCAGGTGCTTTATGGGTGATGTAGTATGTTGTTACTGTAGTTTAGGATGGATGTGGCTGCTGTAGATTAAGAGTAAGGTTGTTTTGGAGAGATGCTATCAGTGCAGATGTTGAAGGGTGCCCTTTAGAACTTTTTTTGTGTTGGAATTCAAAGTAGTTTAGCTGTGAAATAGTTGAAAGTCAGGTGTGTCAAGCAGTGATGATTTAGAAAGTTATTACTCACAGTAGTTTAGCAGTTCGATGGTTGAACAATGTCAGAGGCGATGAGAGCTCACACATGCCAGCTGGGATTGATGGGGATAATATTTGACATTTATTTCCAACCTTCCGGTGTAGCGACTGTTTAAGAGTACAAATACCAGGATGTAGAACAGTTCGCCCGAGGGAGAAGTAACGATAAGATCACTTGTCAGCTACGGCAACACCGGGGAACGAAGCCTGGTTTGGCGCCTGAGTCGTTCAGGCAAGAAAGAAGCAGAAAGCAAAGAAAGGGGGTGGGAGGGGGGTTCAGGGAGGGGGTTCAGGGAGGGGGTTCAGGGAGGGGGTTCAGGGACGGGGGGCGACAAGTAGAAAGAAACAAGGTTTTTTTTAAGTGCCTCTTTTGTTTAATCAGCGATGGCAAATTAATTAGTGACAGAATTGGAATTAATTAGCAGTGCGAAGCGTTGTATAGAAAACGCCACGAGGAGGGACCGTAGGTCTCCATAGACTCTCAGCTTGTTGTGGGGGGAGAACGTGATCCCATTATTTAGCAATTAAATACTTTTTTCTCCGTTTCGGAGACGCTCGACTTTTAGTGCAATTAGCGTGCCCTGCTCGACTCCATAACAGAGCTGAAGGAGCCCCTGCTGTTATAAACACCCTTCCGACCAACTGCCCGAGTCACAGTCGAGCATATCCGTCTCTAAATAGCGCCGGAAAGAAGTCATGTTGTTGTATTTGCGGGTTTGCTGGTGCTACTGGACCTGTTGCCTCCGGGCGTGAGCAATGACTTCATTCACAGTAGGGAGTAGGGAATAAGGTTGTGTTGGATTGTTGACTGTATGGCTGATATAAATCGCTCGGAGGAGAAGCGCGAGGGTATTTGAGAGGTGTTAAGAGTGCCTTCGTGTGGCATTGCGACCTGTTTTTGAATCTTGCAGCATTTCTTGGACAGTTCCACAGCCGTCATCAACAGTTTACTCAAGTGCGTAACCCTGAGTAACGTTGCGTTCCCTCTCCGGCACCACACCCCCTGAGGAGCCGGCCAGTCGCAGCTCCCCAAGCGTCGTTGCCACAGCAGCGCACGCAGCGCAGTCACGGGTCAACGCCCAGGATCTCTCCATCTAACCAAACACTCTGTTTTCATCAGCCTCCGAGTCTTCCAACCTGAGGACGTGCGCCCTCTGCGCGCCCTCCGCTGGGTCGCGTGATCGGCGGCCCCGGTAACCACAGCGCTGTCACCACAGCGACGAGTGCGTACCAGAGAAGGAGGAGGGGTTCGATCCCTCTAGCTTGCCTCGAGAGTGAAGGAGGGGGGGGTGGGGGTGGTGGAGGGAAGGGGAGGAGACGAGAGGCCGCGGAAAGGGGACAGAGACGAGGGGACGGTAGAGGAGAGACGTAGCTCGCTCAGGGGGCTGGACAGTAGCAAGGCTCCATACCTCGGGTCAACCCTAATTGTGTAACGTTGGCCATGACCATCGATTCTTCCAGAAGCTCGTTTGGCGTCATGCGCAATGCCTCCCCCGTACCAGCACAGAGGCCTCCCAGCGATCGACCTGGCACCCGGCCGGATCAATGCTAATGACAGTGCATGTCCCAGCGCTCATACTGCTCCTACGCAACGCTGCGGTCACCATCGCGCGCCATGCGGACGCAGAGAAGTATCGCAGCCGGTTAAGCCATGGGGAAGATTCCGGAAAATTCAGGGGCCCTGCGCCCAAGATGGATTCCCTCTACGTTTGGAATGAAAACGTCCCCCTGCGTGTGCTGAGCTACAAGGCGCTTATTTGCCAGGGCTGCGGTTAGTGCGCCTGTCACAGAGCTCTTAGGTTCTAATAGAAGGAGGAGGGGGGGGGGCAGCCACACAGCAAAGCGGGAATAATAATATATCATAGGGAATATATTCGCGGCCATATATCATAGGGAGATAAGGTCGTCTGCTAAGCGGCTGAATAATGATCATAATAATGCAATGAGTTGCTGCTGTTGCGGCTGGTTTTGAAGCTTAAAAGCTGAGAGAATCTTTGGTGCACACACACAAACATGCACACACAGGTTTGGATAGGTTTACAGCTCAGAGATGCAACCTGCTGGCTTGCCAGCACTCCTCCCAGACTCCCTAGAACCTGAAAACAATAGCGCCGCTGCTAAATATAGAGCTCCTGTCTCTTATTCCTCCCTCCCTCTCTTTCTCCCTAACTCTCTCTCTCTGCTGTCTCTATCTCTCCTTCCCAATCTCTCTCTCTCTCTTCCTCTTTTTCTCCTCCCTCTCTGTCGTCTCTCATCTCCATCTCTCTCTTCTTCCCTCTCTCTCCCACACTCTCCCTGTGTCACCTCTTTTCCTTCCTTTCTTTCCTCACCTTTAATCACACTTCTCTCTCCGCCGTCTCAGAATAACTGTTGCAGACCTGCTGCTGCGGATGATGTTGGTGCTGATGTTGAGCCATAGTGCTGTTTGGTGTATACGTTGCCCTGACTGCTAACAAGGTTGCGTTGGAGCAAATAGGATTTGTTTCCCCGGTCGTCACCTTGCTGTTCTATCATTGCTTATCTTTGTGTTAGTGTGTCAGCATTTTCATGTTCTCCTGTAGTGCGTGTCTGGGCACTGTGCATGTGCCTATACGTGAGTTTAGATTTTAGTTTGTGTGCGCCTGGGGGAGGTGGTAGTAAGGTGTCGTTTTCCTGTCGATGGACATCAATTCCAGCCTCTGTCGTTATTATTAGCAAGCTGCATGTCTGAGGGAGCACGCGATGGCGTGTCTGTGCATCTGTCTATGTGCGCGACACCATCGGCAGAAATCCCACAGCCTGCCTGCCGTGTCTATTTAATGAGACAAGCAACCCGCCGCGACTTAACTCCAGCCACGCTATCAAAACCGGAAAACCGAACCTCTTCCTCTGCACCTTAGCTAGCCCCCCCCCCCCCCTTTCTTTCATGCCCTTCCCCCCCCCCCCCCCCCCCCCCGTTCTCCTTCCCTTCCATCCTTGTAGCCGGGCTCCAGAAGTCTGCCTGTTCAGGGCTGGAGGAGGAGCAGCATATGCGGGTGATGTTTGGATGCCGAGCTGCTAATCAGGATAACAAGCGTACAGGCTGTCTGATGCTGTGCCGTCTGCCACTTCAAACGGGCGCCGCGCGCCACCGCCGCACCCGTCTTATCTCGACCAGGAGGATTCTGGGAAACGGCTCGGAGTCTCGTCTCTCGCCAGGATCTGAGGCCCTCGTTCTCCTCTGGCGTCCGCTCCTGGCATTCCCGTCTCTTCCTGCGTGTTACGTCCTGTTCTGTGATGTAGCACGCTCGCTCCGTGGTTCTATTCTAGATCGGGTTCTACGAGGAACTTGCTGTGGTTCGCGTCGCTTGCAGGTGACTTGCTAATGAGTGGAGAGGCGGGGTTCGGCTGGTTGCGCGTGAAGACAAGCAGGCGTCATTTTGCGGCGGTGTCGGTTGGCGTGTGCGTGTATGTGCGTTCCTTGCATTGGTACGAGCTGAAAGCGTACAGGTTCAGCTTCCATGTTGACCGCTGGAGGAGGCTGGCATGAGATTACAGGCTGCAGCCGCACCAGCAGGCTGCCGTTGCTGACACATGGATCGGAAATCAATTGTGTCCAGGCAAGCCATGGATAGCCCCATCCGGGTCCTTGCATCACACACACACACACAGGCCACCAGCTGCTTTGTAAGGAGCAGGAAAGGCATTATCACCGTGTCCGATGCTGACTAATTACACTTGTTTCAGCAAAAGAAAAACACGTCTGTGTGATCAATGGGAAATTTAGTATGATGTTTTTTGGCTGAAATGACGTAGGTAGTACGACGCTTTTGATTAAAATACATAAAGGGTTAGTATGGACCCCCGGAGGATCTTTTGGTGCTGATTCGGTGGTGAAGCATCTTCCACACGTAACTGTGGTTACCTGCGGTCAGCACGCTCTCGACATCATACGCATCTCGTCTCAGGGATGGTAAATGGTCTCACGGCTGCAAGTCTATATAATGAATGTACAGTCTTGAGTGTAATCTAGCAGCGATTCGGTCCGGCTGCAGTTGGGCTAAGACTGTTAATGCTTTCAGAGCTCTAGCTAGCTTCCCTCTTATCTCCAAAGCGGAGCACGGGGATTTAAATGATCTTATTATTAAAGAATCTGCAGTGCGGGGCGACAGGCGTGTCTAGTACGTGCGATGAAGGCGCACAACGGAGCAAGGAGTTTCTCAAACAGAACTTGACAACGTGAGAAAACGTTTCAGATGTGTTTTTAGTGCTGGGGAAGATCGTTAGCAAGGGCCAGGACCCCACCCTCCACATGTCTGTGAACACACACACACACATACACATGGACAGGCACACGCACAGATAGATAGAAGGACAAGGAGACGGGCAGATCGATCGAAAGAAACCCAGACGATCTTGGCGTTGTCTCGACTCCAGAAGGGGTTTGTTCTCGTGTAACTCAGGAGCGAGAAGTTCTCACGAGAACCATCGTCCAGAACCACGATGAGAAAACACCAATGCGCCTCAAACAGATGGAACCGTTGTGTCGTCTTTGTGCGACGCCTCTGAGGCAGCCTCTTCCTCCTCGGAGTCTGAGGACGGCCGGGTCCTCCCGTGGGTTCGGCAGGAGGGGGAAGCGCGGCGCGGCGCTCCGAGATGGCGCCCGTGCTCTGAATCCTGATGCGTCGGCCGCGTCCCCCCGCCCTCCCCCGGCCCGCCGCGGGGAAGGATCCTGAGCAGAGACGTCGAGAGCAGGCTTCCCAGCAGGCCCCCGGGCGGTAACACTCCTTGATCGTGGAGGAGAGGTGTGCGCACACACCACGCGCATGCACACACACACGCGCATCACACATCAGACGCATGCATCAAACACACACCCAGTAGGTGTCTCTGCTTGGTCCTCCTGGTCTCTGTCACGTCTACCTGGAGTGTATTTCAGACAGGGGGACGATAGAGAAATGGAGAGAGAGACGAGAGGGGTTTGAGAATTGCAGTGCGTTGCTCTGCATGTGGCGTATCTCACAAGCACACTGCAATAATGCGCTTTTGTAAGATCTCTGTGTTCTGACTTAATGGGCTCTGCTCTCTCTCTGCCAGCCCTCTCTACTCCACTCTCGTGCTTGGTTTACTGTGACAGTGGTTTGAAAACAGGGGGAGGGACAGAAAGTGTACTACTCTTCTTGTGCCTAGGAGCAAACGCATCTGCCATGCCCATGCACTATAAAGAGAATAGGGGATACATTAAGGGAGATGGAGACAGAGTGAGGGGGTGTGGATTCCAAGGGGGAGCTGGGAGGGAGGGATGGAGGGAGGGAGGGAGACTCAGCGGCGGACTTGGAGGAAGGATTGAGAAGCTAGCCGGATGGGGCGCGCGGAAACGGCGGAAGGTGAGGGTGGACCAATCGCAGGTCGGGAGGGACGGGGGCGGACGAATGACAGTCTGACGACAGGGAGGAGTGTGGCATTTGGAGAGATGGAGAGGCTTGTTGCCGGGGCGGCGCCTGAGCAGAGGCAAGTCATCGTAGACCCATTGTCTCTAAGCCTCTGGCAACACTTGAGAGGCTCCTCTTTGGCCTGTAAACGGAGATTTGAATTCTGAATGAGGGTGAGAAGAGACACATGGAGGAGGGGAGGGTGATGAAGGGGGAAGAGAAAAAGAGTCTGTCTGTCTGTGTGTGGGGGGGGGNGTAGGTCACAGATATTTTAGCACACCACAGAAATATAACTGAATAACTGTCCATCAAAGTTTTACATCTGCATACTGTACCCCCCACACGCACAATTATATTTAGAGAAGAAATGTCAGTATTCACACTTTCAACTCTCTTGACAGTTCAACAACAGCCGCCCCCCCCTCCACACACACACACACAGACACATTTTCTTTTTCTTACAAATACCAAAATCTCAAAAATAAAGTTTCTTTTAAAGACCTCAAGCCTTCAAAGTCAGCACAGGGAAAGTTAAAGCGCCAACTGACATTTCCCAGAACTCTTCCCTCCACTCTCAGGTTTAATCATTCTCAACACGCCTCGGCTGTTGTTGCCCAGAAACAAGTTTTACATTCTCTCTGCATAACGGCTAGCGTATCTGAACCAGCAGCCGTCTTAAATAGCTTTTCTCTGTTGGACAGAGAGCGGCTCTCCTCAGAACTGTCACGGACATGTGTAGTCTGGGTTTCAAGACAGCTGAACTCTGAGGAAGACAGCTGGAAGAGGGAGAGTTTCCGTACGAGACGGTGCTACCCCAGACATTATATCTGGGAGGTTTCTTGTCTGGTAACCCAATTTCAAAACCCAGGCTCATTACACAGTCTCATCGTCTAGTCTCATCATCCGGTCTCATAGCTGATTTCCAACACTGGTGATGTTGCATGTGAAGTGAATGTCTCTTACGACTGGTTCATTCTGATAGGCTTCTGTGTTCGTTGTTTAAACAGACGTCATGTGACCAGCCTGTCTGTGCTGTTGGCAGGAAGAAAACACAATATTGTCAGGTTTGTTTTTGGCAAAGAATGTGACATTTATAATTAATAGATTCTGTTTAGAAGGAGCAGAAGTGAAGACTGCGTATGTTTATGACTGGTGTCAGTCTGTCAAATGGCACTTGGGTAAACGTGTCCCCTTTTGGTCGACGGATCACAAAGAGTTTTGCCAATTATTGTTAGTGTAAATTAAAAAATGGTTTAGCATGGTATCCTGACTATTTCCAGTCCAGTCCAGACTATTTCCAGTCTAGTTTAATCACCCGGTCCAATCTCATAGTCCAGTCTCATTGTCCAGTCTAATAACCCAGTCTCATAATCCAGTCTAATAGCACAGTCTCATAGCACAGTCTAATTGCCCAGTATAACAGTCCAGTCTCATAGACCCATCTCATAGTGCAGTCTAATAGTCTAGTCTCGTGGCCCAGTCTATTAGCCCAGTCTCTCAATCCAGTCTCATAGTCCAGTCTAATAGCCCAGTCTCATAGCCCAGTCTCTTATCCCAGTCTCATAGTCCAGTCTCATAGCCCAGTCTCTTAGCCCAGTCTCATAGTCCAGTCTCACAGCCCAGTCTAATAGCCCAGTCTAATAGTCTAGTCTCTTAGCCAAGTCTCATAGTCCAGTCTCATAGTCCAGTCTTATAGTCCAGTCTCACAGCCCAGTCCCAGTGGTCCTACAGTTTGTCTCGTAGCTGTGGCCCAGTCTGGGGGCTCCCACGGGAGATGAGGATGACCTCATCTCTATGCCTGAGCGGAGGCGCACCTGGATGCATAGCATCATGTGGCAGGCCGGAGAGGGAGGAGGAGCTGATGGAATCCAGGGCAGTGCAGATGGAGGAGGGAGCTGTCTGCAGGAGGACTGCACCGTCCAGACACAGACACAGACACTGCCCTGGGAGCTCTGGTCACCTCGCAGGGGTTATGTGTTGGGTTTAGCATCATACTGACCTGGTATGTTATAAGAAAAAGGTAGACAGATGGACAGAGGAAGGGAGGGATGGACAAACAGGTATGATGTATGTTTGTAACATCCTTTGGTCTATTTGTTGTAGTGTGTGTGTGTGTGTGTGTGTGTGTGTGTGTGTGTGTGTGTGTGTGTGTGTGTGTGTGTGTGAGTGTGTGAGTGAGTGAGTGAGTGAGTGAGTGTCTGCATGAGGGTGAGAGAGTGTGGGTGTGAGCGGGTGCGTGTGTGAGACTGAGTGAGAGACAATGTCTGTTTGAGCGTCTGAGGGGGAGAGACTGTGTGTGAGTGTGTACGCGCGCGTCCGTGTGTGTGTCCGTGCGTGCGTGTCTGTGTGTGTGTGTGTCTGTGCATGTGTGTGTGTGTGTGTGTCTGTCCATGTGTGTGTGTGTCTGTCCATGTGTGTGTGTGTCTGTGTGTGCGTGTGTGTCTGTGCATGTGTGTGTGTGTGTGTCTGTGCGTGTGTGTGTGTGTGTGTCTGTGCATGTGTGTGTGTGTCTGTGCGTGCGTGTGTGTATGTGCGTGTGTGTGTGCCAGTGTTGTTCCGTGCGTGTTTGGGTCTTTTTGCTGAGCGGAGGGGATTCGAGGGGACGCCCAGAAACGAATGGGAGCTGTCAGCCAGCAAATGATGCCGCCTCTGCTGTTTACCAAGGAGGGGAGGAGATGGATGAGAACCAACTGAAGACATTAAGATTGTCTCTCTGTCTATCTCTCCCTTTATGTCTTTCTCTCTCTCTGACTCCCTCTCAAGAACTAAATCACAGTCGTTCTTAGTCTTTGGTTTTTCCTACAAACTGCTGTTCCTTTCATTAAAAAAATATGCGTCAGTCAATCTTGGAATCAGACAGTTAATTCATAGGTTATCTTGACCCAGAAGCACATACACCCACACACATACAGACAAACATCCACACACACACACATGCACACAAACATCCACAGACACACACACACACAGACATACACACATGCCTTTAAAACTAGACACAACTTGGGCTGATATTATTTGTGTGTTTAAAGGTCAGTGTAGTCTTCACTTGCTGGTCTGACCTACATACCACTGGGCCCTAAGTGTATGTGTGCGTGTGTGTGTGCGTTTGTATGTCTCTGTCAGTCTGTCTGGCTGTTTGTACATGTAGGCATGTGTGTGTTTGTATCTGTCAGTCTATCTGCTTGTCTGCAATGTGTGTGCATGCGTGTCTGTATACGTGTGTGTGTGAGACAGAGAGAGAGACATAGAGAGACCGACCGACAGAGACAGACAGACAGACAGACAGATCGACAGAGACAGACAGACAGACCGACAGAGACTGACAGAGACACACAGACAGACAGACAGACAGACAGACAGAGACAAACCGACAGAGACAGACAGAGACAGGCAGAAAGACAGACAGACCGACCGACCGACAGACAGACAGACAGACCGACCGACAGAGACAGAACGGCAGACCCACAGAGACAGACCAACAGAGACAGGCAGACCAACAGAGACAGGCAGAAAGACAGACAGACAGACCGACAGACAGAGCGACAGAGACAGACAGACAGACAGACAGACAGACAGACAGACAGACAGACAGACAGACAGACAGACAAACAGATATAGAGCGTGCGAGTGTCTTGAGTTTCAGGCAAAAGTCAGAGTACCGAGCCACAGTTTGCAACAGGGCTGACCTACATTGCTCACATAGGCTGCTTAAGCAGACACACTCTCTCACACTTGCACTCAAATCTCAGGCATGCTCAACAGTTTAATAATGATGCAAGATTCCGAGAAATCCAGTTGTCATATTAAGTCTCTGGATTAGATGCTTCTTAAGCCCTCTCACCATGCTCCAGCTTTTAGGTGGTTAATATGTGTGGGTATTAATCTCAGCTCACACACACACACATAAGGCACACACACATTTTCTCCAAAGAACATTTATGTTGAGACATTCCCAAACCTACAGTCTCTACGCACACATTACAAGTGCTAGATGTGTAGTTAGTTTTATGCACACGCACATACACATGCACACACACCAGCACACCAACCCAAACACAGCCCACCTCTCCAGGTGTAATTGTGTGGGCCGACCGAGTCTATTTCCTGTGTTTTCTCGGCAGTAATTAGAAGCCAAGGAGACAGGCAGGTAGTCGTGGTAATAATGGCCCGCTGCTATTTTGGTTCCCTTGCAGTCTGACTCCCTAACAATGCCGTCAAGCGGTGCCCTCTGCTCGGGAAGGAATTGAAACGTTCCCGCATGCAACTCCCTCCCCTCCCCCATCCTCTGTCTCTCTCTCCTTCTCCCAACCAACCTATTCTTCACACCATTTTATCTCATTCAGCTTTTCTTTCTTTCTTTTTACTCGCTCAGTGTGTGCATGGTTGTGCGTGTGCGCCTGAGTGTGAAGTTGTGTTTCACTTGATGATAACCGTCCCTTCGGTCAACTCAAACTGCAAGGTCAAATCGACACGAATAAAGACAAAGAAATCCCAAAATGCAATGTCATGAGAAAACAGAAGGTGTGCTTTTCAAGGGCATGGATGGTGTTTCAAGGTCGGCGTGTCTAACCCTGCGTCCCGTGTGCACAACTTGAGACCCTTGGGTTGTCTCAGCTACTGAACCAGACAGAGGTGATTAGAAGTTGGACATTATGTTCACAGGTCCGTTGTATGGAATGTGCTATGCGACGTCAACTCTGTTTTGTGAGCGAGACAAATGGCTGTTTTCTGTCAGCTTATTGACATCTTAAATGTTGTGTACGCGTAGAAGCTCCAGCTAGTTGTTAGCATGTCAGCTGTCAGAAGAAATTTAGTTAGATGATTGTAATGGTGCAATGATAGTTTCAGCATCTTGATTAACAACGTACAGCCAATCAACCAAAGTTGACAATTCATCTAGACAGTTTTAATATCGTTACCGGATATCCTGTCTAATCTAGATGGTGCTTCCTGTTTGCTCCAGAATGTTCTTCTGGTCTCCCCCCGACTGCTTCCTGTTTGTCTTCAGACTGTACTTCCTGTCTACTCAGTTGCCCACAAGATGTCTGTTTGAACAACAAACACAAACGCCTTCAGAATCAACCACTCTTCAAACGCACAAATTTGACACAGAGCATCAACAACAGAGGAGTTTCGTATCTCTTTCTCTCTCCTCCATCTTTTTTTCTCTCTTTTTTGCTCTCTCCCTCCTGTCCGGTCTCACACTGCTGCCACCCTGCACAATGACCTGAGTTAAACCTTGAAATTAGCAGCAAATTGCAGCAATTTCTGGGTCATGCCAAGGACTGTGTATATGTGTGTGTGTGTGTTTGTGTGTGTGTGTGTGTGTATCAGAGGGAGAGAGAGAGAAGTAGGTTGCAAGGAGCGAAAGGGACTTGGCATCAGCATTTACATTGATGTGTACACTGTGTTCATCACAGATGTCATTGTCACAGTTGACACACACAGTGTGTATGAGTGTGTGTGTGTGTGGCTAAATGTGTGTGTATACACCTATGTGTGCCTGTGTCTGAACTGTTTGGGCGGGTGTGTATTCCTGTGCATGTGTCTGTACAGTGTGTTTGTGGCGTTGTGTGTGGATACCGTCAGCAAGTTTTTTATCAGCATTTATCCAACCAGAAAGTGGCCACTGAAGTTATGGTTTTGGTGCCAGTCTCTGAACACAGCAGGCCTCCAGATTGCCCCGATATTTCACCATGCTGCATGAATGCCAATGAGTTTGACCCTCAAGGTCGTATTCTGTCACTCTCAGCCAGGCCTTGAAGAGCTACAAAAATAACACAAGACGGGTTTTTTTACCTCCGATGCAATTTCACCCCAGCTCATCCATCGGGGTGTTCCGTTTTTTTGGTCAGAAATAACCGGAGCTTGCAAGAAGAGAACATCAGTACCGCCAGTGTCCTCAGTGGTGTGTCTTTAGCACCAAGGCCTCTCCCTCCCTTCTCCTCCCCATGTGTGGGTGTGTGTCTGTGCGTGCCTGTGAGTGTGTCACTGCACGCCTGCACGTGGCTGTGTACAGTTGAGTGTCTCCCCCTCGGTGTTTGTTTTTGTACGCGCGTTTGTTTGTGTGCCGAGATGCGCCCGCTGACGTGAATCATTGGCCCTCTCGGGGTCTTTGAGACCCCCCATCGATGTGCCCAATCGCATCAAAGCTCCTGCAGAATCACTTTGACCGTGCTCGCGGCACGCCTCCCAGCCCCGGATTCGGCTCCACAACAAGAAGCGATCCAGCAAGGCTGGATTCAGGATGTCTGTCTGAATGTGTGTGTTTGTGACCGTGTGGGTTGGTGGGTGGATGCATGCGTGTGTGTGTGTGCGTACGTGTCTGTGCGTGCGTGCATGTGTATGTGTGACCATAAATTACCATATGGGGTGTCACAGTCGGTGTGTCCAACTCTACCCAGCAATTTGTGTGTGTGCATCTGTGTGTATCTGTGGGTGTCTGTTACCTGGAGTGTGAAAGAGCTGTTGAAAACATAAATAGTGAGAGAGATAGGGAGAGAGAGAGAGAGAGAGAGAGAGAGAGAGAGAGAGAGAGAGAGAGGGAGGGAGAGCGGTAGGGAGACAAAAAGAGAGAGAGGAAGAGATGTGTGGAAAGATGAAAGAAATAACAACGGAAAAAGGGAAAAGAAGGCATACCAACTGGCAGGCAATAGCTGTGAGCGGAAGGGCAGGAAAGAGGGAGGGAGATGCAGGAAGATGGAGGGAGCGAAAGAGAGAGAAAAAGCTCAAGGAACTGGCAGCTCGTGCCTCTGCTCTGTGTTTTACGTCACTCGGTTAATTAGATGTCATGTCAGGCAGGTATCTCCACTGAGACTTATACCCATGAGGTTAAGAAGTTACACTCACATACACACACATACACTCACACACACACACACACACGCATACACATACAGCGCCTTCCTCTTTCCCTCCTTCTACTTCCGAGGGGCGAAGAGAGAGCGAGGTTACAAGAAAAATGAGCCTTCTGAGGACAATGTTGTTGTGCGAGCTGAATAAAACCGGTTTGCACCAAAAATCAGCTGCCCACATTTTAATTGACTAAAAGCACCACTGCATGGGTCCTGATTCATCGCAGGTCAAAATCATTGTGTAACGCTGCGGTTCCCGGCGCTGTTTATTGAGCCGGCGATTTGACATGCCCACACTTGCCTTTTTTAACTTGACGTCCACCCGCCCCCTTTCCTTTGGTGTTGAGCCTGTCAACTATCCTCCACGCCTCCCTCAGCCCTACACCATCCCATCCACATGCTTTCCGGTGTGGGGCCGACCGATTGCGCCAACGGGCGTGTACTCATTTCCAGATGTGTGTTTATGACGGCGTGCGTGTCTGTGTGCGCGACACCTTAACGGTCTCCCACCTGTGACTCACAATTCAGATTTATCATCCTCCCGCTTAATGTGGTAGTACGCACCCAAGTGAGTGTGTGTGTAGTGGAACTTGTGTGTACAGTGCTTCATTCAGAGTTAATTCCTGTGCGCGTCTAAAGTTCCAAAAAAGTTTTTCTGGTGTGTTTTTTCCCTTCTTCCCCACAGCCCTTTCTGTTTGTTGACAAGGCCGTAACCACGATCTCAGTTGGTCATGACAGGCATTGCGTAACCTTACCATAACCTAGGAGCAGCCCGACACTGTAGGAGGGCTCCACTTACATAACCACACACACTGCCAGAGAGGACAAAGGCTTCCACGCTAGACAGCGTTGAGGGAGAAAGCAACTGATTTTTGATGCTAGGTGGGGGGGGCAGGGTGGGGGCGGAGTCTGCAGGGTTCAATCTCTGTCCATCACTTGGTGACCAAAGTATTTGTCTGTTTCGTTTCCATGGGAATCAGAGGCAGTGTTTATCGCGAGAGCATACTGACGTGCAAGTCCATGTTTTTTCAGGGATCGTTTCACTCGCACACATCAGCATGTTCTAATGGTTTGTATCTTCCGCATTTTCTCAGCAACGCTCTCATTAAGCACTTGCAAAGGGAACATGTTTGTTGTCGCAGCTTCACCAACAGAACTGCCCGGTGCAGTGATGCCAGCGACAGTGACCTTTAAGCACGGAAGCGGAGTCATACCGTGCTCCTCTGACAATAAAGAGAGAACTGAATCAGAATGCACCCGAACAGAGGGCGGAGAACACAACTGCTAGAGCGACGTGTGTGTTTGGACGTTCTATCGCAAGTTTCACTTGCCCACAGTTTCCTACTCGCTGGCCAAGGTCCGACTCACCAGCTGTAGGATAAAACTCCAAGGAACACACGGATACAGGAGGGCCCTCGAGCCACTTGTTTTGTAAGTGCGTGATGTCAGCAGAGAAGAAACAGCCGAAGGAAAAAGGCAAAAGAAAAGAAAAGCCCTTCGTTTGTGGCAAGGAGGAGGGGAAAAATCATCTGTGTGACTGCATCACAGCACCGCCAAAGTTGCCACCGAAGAGAGTTATCAAATAATTAGAGGTCCACACGTTTAAGTGGGACGCCCATTCATTAGGCACCACTGGTTTTAACGAGATAGAGTACATCGCAAAGCACTCCAGAGCCAGTCTATAAGATGTAACCCGGTGAAGTGTCAGGGACTGGATGCGAGATGGCTGTAGTGAGCTGGAAACGAAGACGGGGATGAGCATGGCTGGGATGTGGAGGACGAGGAAAATCAATTGTTCAACGACAGAGAGTTAACGAAAGATGGAGAGCGCGGGATGGCGAAGGGGGCAGACGGGAGAACCGCGGGGTGGAGATGGGCTAGCGTCAAGCCGAGAGTAGAGGCTTTGTGTGTTTCTGCGGCCACGCAGTGTGTGTGTTGGGAACACTCTGTGCTCCAGGGCCAACTCCTCCAGAGTAGACCAAGCCCGGGCACGTACCCACACACCCAGGACCACTAACTAGGCTCTGGGCTCAGGGGGAGAGAAATAAGCCGGCTCTCCATCTTCCCCATCCGCCTCAACCCATCTCTACGTATATCCATCCATTCAGCACACAGCACAGCTACCAGCTAGAAGCAAAGAGAAAGATGAGCGAGAGAGAGGGTTGGGGAGAGAGAGAGCTAACGAGAGAGAAAAGGATAGAGAGAGGCAGAGAGAAAGTGAAAGGGGGAGAGCAAGGGGAAAAGAGTGAGATGATCGTCATTTTGAGTGACTTGTTTTTGTTTTTCCCTTCGATGGAGTCGCTCTCCTTTTCTCCTGCTCGCACCCTCTTCCTCTCTCTATCTCTCTTTCTCTCTCCCTCTGTCTCTTTCTCTCCTTTCTCCCCCCTCATGCTGTCATGTTTTGGCTGAGGGCTACTCATTTCAACTCATCATGAAATTAAAAACTGTGGCACTGTGACGTGTTGTTATCTCTCTACCCTGCAACTCTTGTTCGGTAAACAAACATCTTCCTGTCTCTTTCACTCCTCATCCTCTCCGCCGCAGACAAGCTAGGTGATAACTGTGAGCCACCACAGCGACCATTTAGGATGAAGATTACCATTATCTTCTCTCCCGGTCTCAACCTGAACGAACCCGTTCGCTCGTTCGATCCTCGACTCCAACGGAAGCATTTGAGGATGGATGAAAAGTGGACACGTCACGTGAATATTTCAAAATGGTACTCGACTGTTGAACCGGAGCGTTCTGCACGGCGCGTCTCTTTAGAACTTAAGAACACTGTCGCCCTTCTTACTCTCTGTGCTGTCTAAAAATATGTCTCTTAAAAGATCAGGTAGGGGAGCTATTTGATGGTACACCACTTGACTTTGTTCAGAGATTATAGGATTGCCACCGCACTGTTTCTAAGCTGCTCGACAAATATTCGAGAGCTCTGCCACCCAAGCACTTTCCTTTCACTCCGTCTTGCTTTCTTCTTTCCTTCTTTCTTCTTGTCCATAGCTGCCCCCACGGATGGTTACAGCAAGCACCTGTCTCAACCACCCCCCATCTCTCAAACAAACACACCATTCTGCTCTGCTACCTATCAGCCCTTCAAATCCTGACCCAGGTGACCTGGCGGAAGTCAAACGGCAGACCGCCAACAACTGGTTCCAGCCTGATGTTGCCGTCTTCATCCATCAGGAAACCGTCTTCCTGTGGTGGCAACGTCCTCCTTCAGATCAGAGACAGAGCTACTCTCCTCCATGACCCCCCCCCCCCCCCCCCCCCCCCATTTCTGGCTGAGGTTAGTACCTGGGGCGAACGGAGGGAAGGAGGGAGAGAGAGAGAGAGAGAGAGAGAGAGGAGGGAGGAAGGGAGGGAGGGAGGGGAGGTAGGCTTCCAGGTGCGCAGGCGTCGGACAGGTCGACTGGATCACAGGTCGGGCCGCGGCCCTACAGGAAGCAGAACGTTCCGATCCTCCGGTGCTCCGCTGACGCCTCTGTTTCCCAAGGTCAGCCGTGTTGAGGTTTGATGCGAGAGAGTTTGTATACATGGCTGAAGTAGGTCAGCGCATCACTGTCACTGCACAGAGAGAAGGGCAAGTGTGATTGCCTCTCAAGCGTGTCACCGCTCAGTCCATCGAGATGAAACAAGGGGAGGCTCCTTGACTTTTGGTAATGTAACACACCTCACGCTTTACGGATCACATTTCCCCCACTGCAAAGACTGAGCGGGAGTGGGATTCACTTGCGTTTCAGATCTAGCGTAACTTGTATCTAGTCGTATCTGTCTCATGGCTTATCTGGTGACTTCATTAAAGGTTTAAAAAACACGTCATTTTCAAAACATCTTACAGAGTTAAGTTTTCTAACAGCACTGGCAGCCAAATGTACTTGTTGTCACCATTAGCAAGCTCGTAATTAAATGTTTGCATCTACATTTGACAAGGCATTTTTGCAGTGGACATCTCCACAGCATCCATCCACACAGTCCGAACCTCCTCTACAGTCTCTCCCCATTCAATTTCTCTCAGAGAGCGCCACCCAGTGTCGGGTCACGGTACTCGACCACAATCTCTAAATGGAAGTTTCCTTGGTGGAATTTTAAACAGCACTCCACCTCAGCCAGGTTCTCCATTAGGGGGGAGATTATCAGTGTCCTTGAGAGCAGTGTCAGAGAGTCAGTTGTAAGTCTCCTCAGAAGGAAAGCTGCTGTTACGCTAATGCTCCGAGACGAGAACGTGAAATTTGATTAGCATAATAATAGATTGCCGTTTTAAAAATACGTGTAGCTGAGCGGAATGGTTTCGTGTCGACGCTGTTCTTTCCCTCGATTTCTCCGACTCTCTCTTTCCTCTTCTCTTTCGCTCGCCTAATTCTCCCCATCCCCCCGCCTTAAATAGATGTGCTGTCTTCTCTCCTGTCCCCTATATATGCTGTCCCCCTCCTCTTGTTACCCATCCTTGCTTCACCTCTCCTCCTCTCTCCACCTCTCCTCCTCTCTTCACCTCTCCTCCTCTTTTCACCTCTCCTCCTCTCCACATACATCCCATCCCCTCTCCACCTCTCTTTTCCTCTCGACAAGCCTCCCATGTCATGTCATCTCACCTCTCCGCAACTCTCCTTCCTGCTCTTTGCCTCTCCTTTCCGTTGCTTTCCTCTCCTCCCTTCCCCTCCCCTCTCCTCTGTTCCCCTCCCCCACATGCCTCCCCTGTCATCTCACCTCTCTTCACCTCTCCTCCCCTCCTCCGTTCTCAACCCTCTCTCCTGTCCCTCTCTCTCCCCCAGGAAGCTCTTGTAATTGGAGCTTGCCTGTAGCAGTGGCTGGACCTGAGGCCAGAGGGACCGTGGGGACCAGAGCAGCTCAGTCCACATCGGGGCCTGGCTGGCAGCTTGCTTGTCTTTAGTGAAAGAATTAATTAGGCTTAAAGTCCTTACCTGAACACTTGGCTGAGGAGGAGGGAAGGACCTTCAGGACGAATCATTTCACCATGGCAACACATTACACCAACCACAACTGCATGTGCACATTGACACGTGTGTGTGTACACCAACACGCACACACAGACACGTGTTCACAGCAAGTTCCAAAAAGCTTAAACGGTCCTATTATCCATCTCTCCAAAGTTGGGTGTGCGTGCGTGTGTTGGTGTGTGCAAGATAAGCCCAAATGTGTCACACTGCCTAGTTTTAGCTCTCCCACACAGTTGTTTACCTCCAAAACACTTATTGTAGTGGATGTCAGATTCGTGAGGTAGGACAAGAGGCATCGACATGGCTTTCTGTGTAGATTGTCAGGAGCCCTCCATATATATAGTCAATAATGTATAGAGTATATCTCAGCCGCAGGCGTGCCAGGGAGGGTAAGGCTCAGTGGTGATTCTACCGTGATAGCCAGCGTGGCTCCATTGATCGGCCCCACTGCTGTGCAAATGGGGATCCGGGAGCAAAAGGCAATTTCCTGGATTCCGTTTGTTTTGATGCAACGCCTTGTGAGGGTTTCCTCGTTGCAGGATATCATCAAGGAGAGAAGTGAGACAGTGCGTGTGTTTGTGTGTGTGAGATAGACAGAGTGAGGCAGGGACAGAGAGACTAAGAGGGAACGAGACAGACAGGTGAGAGAGAGAGAGAGAGAGAGAGAGAGAGAGAGAAAGAGAGAGACTGTGTGAGAGACAGAGAGAGAGAGAGACTGTGTGAGAGAGCACTCTACTGAATTTGTATTGCCGGATGTCAGGCAAGGTAGAGCAGTGTTATTTGATCTGATGAATAAAACTGTTAAAAGCATTGCAAAGCAAAAAAGAAACAAACTGTCTCACACACTCTACAATCCATGCACATTCTGGGAAACCTTCCCATTGACTAAAATGTCTGTCTGGCAAGGGTAAAGGACAGAGCTGCATTCACAATCTATTTACGTATGTATGTATGCGTGTGCATGTCAGTTTAGCGACCAGGCCTTGACGCAGGCCAGGAGGTGCAGCAGGTCACGTTCTCGTGGGACCCTCCATATGGCGACCTGGACAGCTGGCTAACGCTCCCTGAAGAAACACGGCAGGAAGTAAAGACGCTCTCCTCTCTCCAAGGTTCTTCTGCGACATTACTTTCTGAAACGTTTGCACGAAAGTCTAGTATGCGCTGTAATGAGTGTTCACGCCACACCAGAAGAGATGCACGAGCCTTCAATTCAAACCCATAGTTGAGCTCGCAGCGCCAACCTTTTCGCGATAACACCTTCAATTCAGACGAGAGCAAGTGTTTCTCTTGTAATTGGTCTCGCAAATAGAGCTGCAAGTGGATGCTCGTTTTGCGAGGTGGCAAATGAGAGCGAGGTAGAGGAGGTCGACGCAACAAGAATGTCACGGCTCCATGAGAAACAGATATGCTTCCGCCAGCATTCTGCTTTCTCGTTAACCCCCAGGACCACCGCTGTAGCGTCCCACCCCGTGTCTCAGCTGAATACTAATGATCAGTCTATCTGCGACTGTGACTGCAGTGGAAGGAGGGGAGGGGGAGAAAATAAACAAAGACATATTTAGAAAGTTACTGAAGGATAGAACTAAAGTGCGGGGAAGGAGAGCGAGACAAAGAAGCGAACAGCAGTGGACGGTTTAAGGAGGATTTCTGTGAGAAACGTAAAAAGATTGACAACTGCAAGCAGTGACAAGGACAGACACCAAACATGGCCTGTGAAGTGAAGACGGGTGTAGGAGGGGAGCAGAGGGTCAACCAAGCGGAAATTCCTGGGTGTTTTAGGAGGCTTGAAAAGAGCAAGAGGATGGGAGAGGCGTCGCGACAGAGGAATGAAGAACAGACAGTCATACAAAGCGACGGCTTGAAAAGATAGATGAGAAATGCTTGAATAAGCATCATTGAACACGAGGAACACCCGAGTAAAATCCAGAGGTGACAAAGACCGCATACACTTTCAAAGACACTGGGGTGTTATGTGACCTTCTGACTTCTGTTTTGATTACAGAGGACTCGTCAAACACAGTTGCACGTGAGACTGGAAAAGATTGTGTTGAGACAACATTTCTATCAAACAACTTTTACATTTGTCATATTAATGTAGTTTATGCTGTGTGGGTAAATCTAACAGGCTAAGAAATGAACACCTGCTGTCCACGTGTTCCTCTGGTCATTTGAAAGGCCATTGCGATGCTAGGTGCTCTACCACGTGAAGTGACTCATCATGAGCTCACCCAAGAAGCCACTCCATTAGTTAACCCCCTTCTCTTCCAAAGCCTGAGGACGGCACAAAAACTTACCTGCTCGTGCAAATCTAGCTCAACTGTTGCTGCGTTGTGCTTTATTCCTGTCACGCTGCTCTGACAGGCCAAGGTGACATTGGGGATGACAAAAGCTTCGTCTAGTTCCCGGTACTGTTTTGCCTAACTCTGTCTCACCGTCTAAACCCACCCCCTCACCCTCATCCTCACCCACTCACCCTCATCCTTACCCCCACGCTCTCCTCAGCCCCCCATTCCTCTCGTGCCCGTCTTAGTGAGTCACATGATGGAATAGAAGGCAGCACTGCCTGTCATGTTCCAGCGTCAGGGGGAAGAAGAGGCTGGCGAGTGAGTCAGTGTTATTCTCACGAACCCAGGTAGCAACGTGTCAACTACTTTTCCCTGACACGAGTTTGACTACTTTGACAGCAGTTTCTCACTGTGCACCCAGCATTTGTAGTTGGAATGGAAGCCTGGAAGCTAGCTTAAACCAAGGAGCCATTACTGTGCTCCTGAAAATACATTGAAGTCAGTCTTATTTTAAGGACTGAGCTAAAGGTTCTTCAACTCCTGTTCTGTCAATCACATCTGCCACTGAGCTTATTTGATCATATTATATGGCTACTGTTAGATACTGTATGTGTATGTTGAGCTATAACCTGCAGCATAACCTTCAGCCATTCCCTACAAAGTCACACCGGAAGTCACATTAGTTTTAAAACCTGGAGTAAAACATTTGAGAGATTTGGGTGACTGAAGGTCACTAGATGGAGCGAGAGTGCCTCCTGGTGGATAGTTCTGGAAGACTAGCAAAGACAAACAATACTCTTACTCCGTGTCTGCAAATGATGTGATATACGTTTTGACAGGACTGCCACCAAAGTACAAGCCGAGTATCATTATCCCTTGCTCACTCATTTAGAACACCCCATGGGTGCTGAGAGTGTGTGTGTGTTTGTGAGTGTGTGTATTTGTGAGTGTGTGTGTGTGTGTGTGTTTGTGAGTGTGTGTGTGTGTTTGTGAGTGTGTGAGTGTGAGTGAGTGTGTGTGTGTGTGTGAGTGAGTGTGTGTGTGTGTGTTAGTGAGTGTGTGTTTGTGAGTGTGTGAGTGTTAGTGAGTGTGTGTGTGTGAGTGAGTGTGTGTTTGTGAGTGTGTGTTTGTGAGTGTGTGAGTGTTAGTGAGTGTGTGTGTGTGGGGGGGGTTGTATCTATCTAGATTAGCGTCGCAGTCTTACTACTACCGAACAGAGAATCAAGCACAAACGGTGAAGTAATTACACGATAAAAGTCCAATTAAAATCTGCAGTCAGTGGCTTTATTTATAGATACAGATACAAAACAAGCAATTAAGCAAATGCCGAATAATATTTACCATGACATAACATTACTAATATAAAGAACGATACACAAATATATTATTATCCATAAATATATATTGAAATGTCTAATTGCAAATAGCAGCCAGCAATGATCAAATCCTGAATCAACTCCTGTAGTATGTAAAAGTATAATGTGGGGAGGTTTGGGTCATACATTTCAGTGGTCAGGTTTGCTGAACATGTGTGAGTGAAAGACAACAAAACTCAGGTAGTGTCCTGGTTTCTATTGCAGTCTGTCATCGCAGCAAACTACTACTACATACTACAAACCTAGCTAGATACAGTGTTCCATGTATTCCATCTGCTGTTTATGGTGTGCTTGATACAGAGGAGCTTTGTTCACCACTAGTGGGAAGAATGCTTTTTTTTGTGCGTTTTTGTCAAAGCATATGTTGTCTGATGTGGAACTCATCTGAAATCGTTTGAGTCCTTTTATATTGAGGTTTGATAGGCTAAGTGAATGAGGTGTTATTGCCAGACCTGTGAAAGCTCACAAAACGTTTGGTAGGAACAGGTTTCAACGGTTCAGTCGATGTCCTCTCGCAAGTCATGTAAAGTGTTCTCTGATATTTAATCAGCGTCAAGCACTAAAGTGTGTCGAAATGACAGCGTGACTTCTCAAAGTGAAGTGGAACTCGAAATGGCAACTTAGAGCGTCTATTGTAAACAGATCTGCGTGAAACCAACACGACTCAAAAGAGACGGTCTTCGTCGAGAGAGAACAGAACAGTGTTACTGCTGGTCTGGTGCTAGGCTCCCAACACTCCAAACTGATATGACACTATCTCAGTGTAAACACGACAACACAGTACAAGAAACCGTGCGTGTGAGAATGCAAAAAGAATGATGAAGGCACAGAGGTGTATGTATCACAAACACACACTGATGGCAGGTGTGCCTGCCACACACACTCTGGTGTGAGGTCAGCAAGGCCATTGAAACCCACACTCTCCTGGCCAGATATCCAACATAATAGTCTCCTGAATCATACATCAATAGATCTCAAAGAGGCATTCTTTATAATGCTTGCGATGGACATATAATTCAGATTGCATTACACAGTGAATTCAGAATGTTCGTTTACACAAAGAGGTAAAGAAATCAAGAATAGCATTGCTAATGGGCAGAGAAATCATATGTCCAATAAAAGCAGGAAAAACCAAGAGACTGACCTATTAAACTCACTTTTAGTCGATCGTGCATCCACTGCTTTCTCCAATCACACGCTTCCAATCAAATGTGAATTTAACAGGTTTACGTAAACGTGTACGCGAGCGAGCATAATGGGGGGGGGGGGTGAACCGCTATCTGGCAGATTTAACTGGGGCGTCCGTTGATGACATTGCCCCCTGGAGGGGCGATGTGAATGGAGTTCAGGATGGGCCGTAGTATCTGACCGAACGGCCTGGTGGGGGCAGAGGGAGGGTGTGAACAAGAAGGTGAAGTGTGAGATACAGTCAGATGAGTCACAACGCAACAGCTACTAAAATGCAGGTGTCTGGCAACTGGGATTAGCTGGAGAACAATGTTAGGTGTAGTTATGTACACATATACATATATACATATATATATATATATATATATATATATATATATATATATATATATATATATATATATATGACAGAGAACAGCTAATTCTACAAAGTAACTGGACAGAAGACTCTTGGATTACTATCCTTAAATCCTACAGGTGCTATGATATTATTATTATTGTTATTATCTATGAGGTTGCCACTCACGTGGACAAGACTTCAGAAGGCAGGTCTGTGATGTAGGAGGGAATGTTCCGGCCCGTCAGAAACTGGGCCACCTCGTTGGTGAAGGTGTTGCAGTTGTGCTCAAACAGCCTGTACCTGTCACCTCTGTGGAGAGCGGACCAATGAGAGGGTCGGTCTCAAACAGTGTGTGTGTGTGTGTGTGTGTGTGTGTGTGTGTGTGTCAGAGGGAGAGAGAGTGAGAGAAAGAGAGACAGTGACTGAATGAGATCAAGAGAGAGCAACAGTGAAAAAATACTAATCATTCATTTTATTTAATGGTGCCTTTCAGGACACCCAAAGACATCTTACAATGAAATAAAAAATATGTCAAATAACATTAAAACTCATAGCTATATGACAGCATTACAACACCCAGCTATATGACAGCATGAAAACGCAGAGCTATATGACAGCATGATAATGCACAGCTATATGACAGTATGATAACGCAGGCATATTTCAAACACAAACATATTTCAACACCAAAGAGAAAGAGAGAAAGCCTCACCTATATGCACTCTCGCCCAGAGAGGCCAGGTAGTCCATGAAGATCTCCTCCGACACCTCAGTGTCTCCCAACTCTACCACACTGTCTGGAGGGCCAAGCATGGTCCCACCCTACAAAATATAGCCATAACCAGCAGGTCATGGTAGGTGCTGAGGAAATCATTCTGCACAGATGTTCTTACGTGAGGAGAAGGATAATCCATTGGGTTGGGGGAGTCTTGTTTCTCTGTCTGTCGTGTAAAGCAGCTTGATTGTACAAGCTCCCCCCTCCCCACGGGATCGGAATGTGGCATGCCATTGGAACCTCGGAGCACAAACCCTGAGGCGATTCCATTTGGAAAGGGATCACGAGCATCAAAATAACTTAGGCAGACAAAACAAGTTCCCTCCAACCCCCCTCCCCCCGCCCCAACCACACACACACACACACACACAAACTGATAGTGTGATGTCATGCTGGACTTACAGGGGAGCAACTTGAGATGCCCACTCCTCCAAAGAAGAACTCGTCTCCATACACCACAATGGCAGTGTGCCTGAGAGGATGCACAGACAATCCATGTTGACCTACAAGTATTTGGCACTGGACAATTCTGGTATCATGCAACATCCCAGTCATTTGTAGATCTATAGGTATAGGAGGGTTCATACCAAATTCCATCAAGTTGTTTTCCTGCAATAAAGAGGGTTCATATAATTAGCTGGCAGAAGTTCACACAATGTGAATGCATTGGACTAGCGTACAGGACAGCACACACAGGTCACCTGAACAGATGACACGTGAATGGCATTCGTTATTACTACATAACATTGCAACTATAATCCGGGCCCAGTGGCTCACTGCCAGGTCCGCTTGACAGCACCACATTTAGGTTCCTCAACACCAAGGCTAGCTGGCTACTACTGTAGCTGTACCAATTAGATCGTGTTTCCAGACAGGCATGCTTACCCAACATTATGGGGCTGAGACTACGAGCCATTCCTCTTGACAGGTCGTATATATACAGTTGGACACCGTACTTAATGCCATTTTTATCCATCACGGTAAAACCGATTATTTTATTCGCCGGTAGCGTCTTGCAGCCGTTTTCGTCCTGACCTGACAGCTGCAGACCTGCTCGTTGTGCTTCTCCGTATTGGGTGAAATATAAGACGAAAATTGTGAAATTATTAGAAGGTAACCTAAATCGGCGTTAGGCGTATGACTTTTAAAGGCCGACGATTCAAACACCTTCCCAGTGACAGAGGTCTACTCACTACTGCAAGAAGCTAGTAATAGCTAGCTAGCTGTTAGCTAAAACAAAGTGTTTTGTCGCCTCCTTCCGGACACATTGACGATAACCATTGAAGATCTCAACTGTTAGCTTGAATCGAACGTTCTGGTTCTATATTTTGTATAAATATATTATTGTATATTAGTATCCATGTATATCATTCTATCTTTTTATATATATATATATATATATATAATTATTTTTTCAGTATTGAACTTATATTGATTCTAAACAATGTGGTCGTTGCGTTTTCTCCTGAAACAACAGAACCAAAGTGCTATTTAAATATTCTTGATTTTGTTGTCAGGTCAAGTCCGCTGGTTTTGTTTTGTCTGAAAGACATTTGTTACTTGGACTTCTCAAACTCAATAAATATATCTAATGAGAGACCGTGTAATACCCTAAAGGTTTCGTTTCCTATTACTGATACATGCATCATCCCACCCACCATCCTAGTAGCCAGGGAGATAGTGGCTGCTTTTAGGTGTAAGTATGATAGAACTGACAACTGAGTCAACGTTTGAATGTGTCTTGTTAGAAACGTGGTGCGGTCAAAGTAGCCGATAGAGAATGATGGTGGCTGATATCGTAGGGCTATCAAGTATTTTGTTGTTGGACCTTTACGTTTGAATGCTCGTGCTGCTAGATTCTGAAAACATTTTCTCTCCCTTCCGCTGGCACACTCGTGAGTCATACATGAGTCATGCGTGTGGGTGTATGTGTTCTGGCTTGTTTGCTTTTCCATCAGTCCTCACTGCACTACAGAGTATAGCAACTAAATTACTGTAAACCCTTGTTTTTTGTATGTTGAAGTAAGTTTGCCCTTTAGAACTGCAGAGCAGGTCATATGCAGGAATGTAGAGGAGTTGACCAGGCAACAGTTTATACTCTGACCTCCAACAATCAACACTCCTCCATCTTTTCACTGATCACCTTGGAAACAGTTACCATGACATCCAGGGCCAGTTGGTGATGCAAGTACTCCAGGTGCAGAGAACTGTGGCTGGGGCCGGCTTGACGGAAGTTTGTTTGAGAACATTGATATGCATTGATATCGTAGAGAGAGGTAAAATGAGCTATATCCATACACCGTTCATCTATTAGCCTATGCATTCCCTTCATTAATACAGCTATTCGTCCATTCATCCTTTGAGTCATCCATCCATTACATTAACCTACCTACTTACCCTACCCATTTAGTCATGAATGTATTCATCCATCCATCTGTAGTACTTTTATCTCCTTTGATTCATCCATCCTTGTTCTATCTATCTGCCTACCAAGGCTACATCTACCCACCCATTCATCCACCCATTCATCCACCCATTCATCCAAACAAGGTTATTTTTCCATATTCAGGTTGGGGGATTCAGTTTTGGCTCTCGTCACCAAATACATATCAGTCACTCTGACAGACAACAAGTTCCAGGTCCCTTTCCTCATCCTCCTGCGTGCGATACTGCGCCAATCACAGTCCCCCAGTCCTGCGGCTGTTTAAACGGACATTTACCAAGTCTGACCCAAGTTTAGCGCTGCATTTCGATGTACCATCACCCATTGACACTTCCCTGCTGTATGACTATGTGTAGTCTGTGTTCTGCACCTTTCTTTCACCAGCCGTCTCTGGAGGAGGGGATCTTTCATTACTCCTCCGAAGGTTTCCTCCATTGTTTCTCCTCTACTGAGTGTTCCTGAGAGTTTTTGTTTGTCGCCCTTGAGGGTTTAGGTTGGTTGACGGGCAGTTATTTGGGGCGTATGTGAAGCCATCTGTTTTGTTGCTTGTAAAGAGGGCTATACAAATACATTTCGATTTGTTTTGTGTGTGCTCTGTGTGATGTTTAGCCACTATTACTATCTACCTTGTAAATGCATGAGAAGAAAGTAATATTATTTGTCATTGTATGCCTTTGAAATGCATGTGCATGTATTAGCTCGGTACAATATTAATAACTGATCATATAGATCAAATTTCAAACATTAAAAGGATGGCTGAAAGATATCTACCTGTCTCAGCTGTGACAATGCATCATTGGCAAAATTGAGAGAATAAACGATTAATTGAAAGCAACATGCCTTTTTAGACAAACCATCGATGCATTGATATGGATGTACATAGGCAGATGCTTAAATACGGAAGAAAAGGCCTGTTTGAGTGGTACATCTAATAGCGGTGCTCCTTTGCAAAGGTCTCAGAAGTAGACCTTAAAATTGTTGTCCCGTCCCTCCCACCATTTCAGTCTTTGCGCTCTGCTCTCATCTGCGTGCGCGGACTCGTAGGCACGCAACTTGGGGGCTCGGCGCATCGCAATGGAAAGGGGGCGCGCTTCAGCGAAGCACGCGCTAGTCAGTGTTGATGTGTCGCAGATTTTAAAAACTCTGAAAGAAGCCCAGTTTTTGCGCTCTGCGTAGTAGATTGCGTGCATTCGAGGATGAAAGAAAAACCCAAATACCATAGAACGGATTCACGTGGGAAATTGCGATTAGTTCAGTCGCTACTGCAAGTTTTTTAAGACATTATTCTTCCTTAGAAAACGAGAAAAGAATCGTGCGGACACTCGCGTCCTTCTGCGTGCTACCAGCTCAGTGTATGAGGGATGGAACTGTCATCCATAGGAGAACAAGTGTTTGCAGTTGAATCAATAACCAAGAAGAGAGTTAGGAAGGTAAGAAATATAACCAAGTTTGTCCATAATGCATTCTTGCAATATGTAGAATGTGATGTACCCTGCTTAGCCTTTAAAATACATTATCTAGGCTACTAAACAAAAAGTACTACGCAGTTTCCGTATGTGTTTACGCAAGAGAACATTATGTTGCTGAACATTTTATCCTGTAAAAAGGACATTCTCTGGTCTATAGCCCCTATTAAGTATTACGCAAAAGTTTGACATTGTTTTAACGGTGTGACTATGTATAAGGAAGGTAGAGAAGCGCCCTTTCGTATATCAACTGACTTTATTTTTCAGCGAAGCTCGTTTCGAAGCAGCTTACGCTATTGTAGTAAAATGTAAAGGGGGTGTGTTTGTCTATATCGGGTCGCCTCCGCGGTATAGGGATTACAGCTATCAGCGCCGCCAATGTGTGGAAACTACGCAGTTTATTTGTAGGTTACGCCAATGGGAGAATCAAGGGGACACAGATGAATGGGGATCCGTGAAACTGCTGCGTAATATTAAGTTTAATTTATGCATATCTGCGTAATGCTAAGTTTAATTCATGATTATGAACTGCCCTTTGGACAATTTCATTTTCGTGGTGGCATTTTGTTATTTATCCCAATATTTATTGTCTTTCTAAATGAAAATGTTGAAAACATTTCGGATGATTAGAGGTTTTATGTAGAGTATGTTTTGTCGTCCACCTGACCTATAGTAACACCATTCGATAAAGAGCAAGTCGAGTTGCACATAATGGTAGGTGGACGTAAATGAGACCTTTGCTTTACAGCGCGTTGCGCAATACCAGTTGTTTACATGTTACCATGGCCCCACCTATTTCCATCCCGTTGGTGTTCTAGAAAGTGCTGCTACATTATTAAACCCAACCTATACCACATGTGCGACCACGCAAGCACAGTAGTAGCGCTGTAGGCAACCGAGACCCCTTGTCATTGACGTCATCCTGCACGATCTCCACTCGAAAAGAACATTCTCCCAATGATCTCCGAACCGTACCATTAAAGAGACAGTATTTGTTTTCTGCACTGGCTGACTTCTGCATTTTTATTGTACTACAGAATACGGCAATCTTTGAGATGTCTTTGCTCTCTCTCTCTCTCTCTGTCTCAGGGTAACGTGGAATACCTGCTGAAGTGGCAGGGATGGCCACCAAAGTAAGTGGGACGGAAATGATTTGTGCATAAACACCTATGTTTGAGTCATGAATGTGTCATACGTCTCCTATCCGAGGTGCATTGCTGCTCCTTGTGAAAAAAAACTGCAACGTGGATGTATTCACATACTTGATGTGGTGTGTGTCTCATAGATACAGTACCTGGGAGCCGGAAGACAACATTCTAGACCCACGTCTGGTTCTGGCCTATGAGGAGAAGTAAGTCACCCTGAAGGTTTGCCAATGGTGCCAACAGTTCCAGAGTGAGACCTGTCGGCTTGAGCCTAACGTTTTCTACTTTCTATGTCGTCCTCCCTCTTTCCTCCAACACCCTCTTTCCCACACTCCCTTCCATGCAATCCTACTCCCTTTCCTTGTTTTTTCTCTCACACTTTCTCTGTAACTCTTTCTCTAACTTTGTTTTCCTCTCAAACTCTTTTACAACTCTCTACGTCACTAACTCTCATTGTTTACCTCTTTGTTCTGTCTACCAGGGAGGAGAAGGACCGGGCTTTAGCATACCGGAGGAAAGGCTTGAGGCCTCGAAGGCTGGTCTTGCGGGTAGGACACCTACCTTTTGTCCTTGTCCTCCGTAGCCTATGATACAGTATAAGCAGTCTATGGTGTTGACACCATTACATAGCAGTAAATAACAAAAGCTCATTCAGTCGTCGTGACATGTGAGTTGTCTTTGTCGTTCTGGGACGCGCACTGCATGACTGATGCAGCCGCGGGAGGTGTAACCTTGTGGGTCGGGTATATCTCTCCTGTAGAACATCTACGCCATGGATCTCCGCAGCTCGCACAAGGTCCAAGAGAAAGCTCCCCCTCGCCTCCGTCTCTCCCTCACCCGCACCTCGGTGAGCTCTGACCAGGACCAGGGCGAGAGGGCGGGCATGTTCCGCCGCCTAGTGAAGCGTAAGAGCAGGCAGAGGGCGTCCAAGCGGGCGCCTGACAGAGGCCCGCCCCAGCTGCAGACTGCCTTGCAGACCTCCAGGAAGCAAGATTGTGGAGGCACAGAGGAGAGGCAGGAATCAGAATGCACCACAGAGACACTTGATGACAGTCTGTATGGTTGGTTTCAGAGATTGTGGGCTGTCAGTTGAGCTTTAGTCCGTGGTCCACTTTGGTTCTGTTTGATCAACACGCCATATCTGTATCCTTGTTTTTCACAGGGCAGTCAGAGTGCAGTTCTCCTCCTGTTCTGGAGCGGGAGGTTGAGGTGGACGTCATGATAGACAGCATGGAGGAACAGAACCGGGACATGATTCACAGGGTGGAGTACTGTGGCGCCCCTAAGCAGTTGTTGCTGGGCGGAGCCTCAGAGAGAATGACTCGGGAAGTGATTATGAGTGACAGGTCAGAAGGGGAGGCTTCAAACCTTGGACAGGAAGAAGTTACTGACCAATCAGAGAGCTGTATGTCTATTGTGGAAGAGCCAGAATACATTGTTACGAGCAGCGCTTCAGACAGCGTTGTAGAGGTGGGTGTCAGTATTTCTGAGGAGAAAGTGTCAGACAGTAACTCAGAAGTAGAGTTAGGGAGCGAGGATGGGAAACAGGGTAACTCTTCAGGAGAGGAGGCGGGAGCAGGGGGAGGAGAGATAGAAGGGCCCTGTGGTGCAGAGGCCGGGGTTCCAAACACCTGCCCCAAGGCAGTGGAGGTCCGGGGGAACCTCGCCAAACAGGTAGACCAGTTGGAGAAGCCAGAAATCCTGGACAGCAGTGCCTCAGCCTCCGGGCAACCTGGTAAAGTGTTTGTGACCAATGTGACTATCAACTCGCTGACGGTGACCTTCAAAGAGGCCCTGACAGCAGAAGGGTTCTTCAAAAGCTGTGGGATGGAGGTCTGAGGAACGAAGGGTGAGAAAGGAGGGGGTTATAGCTGAAATGTAACTAATGTTGAATTTACCGTTCATGAATTGCCATGTATATAATCAAATAGTATATAAGCGTAATATAATTTTAAAAAGTTGTTTACAAAGCTTAGATATGAAATGCATACTACTTCCTAAATGTCGAATGAAGATCATTTCCCTTTGGAAAAAAATGGGTGGTAAATTTGACGCGTGGTTAAGTTTTCGGGAGAGTATGTGCAAGTATTAGACTGGATTAGAGAAAGTACAGAGACTGACTCCAGAATGTCATCCATTACTACTTCCAAATGGTTTCTTCTTCCCTATGGTCTGTTTTAATGTCCAGGATATAGCTAGCCTCCTCATTTCAAATGTGTGCAGGGGCTTGTTTTTGTCACTCCCTTTTTTAACAAACAGCTTTTCTAATGATAGTCCTGATTTTTTCATCGATCGCTCAGTCATTTGTGCATCCCCGTCGGTGACAAACAACCCTATCATATCTTTGAAAGTTCGTTTTCATTGCGAATGACTACAAGTTGGTCTATGTTACCCGAAGGGTTAGAAACAGCTTTTCAAGGAAACATGATGCGCTTAATACAATGGTGTTGTGTTGCTGTTCTGTCTTTTATTAAGTATGAAATGATACCTGGTTCTATTTTTGTATTACCAATTGCTAGTTCATTCTTCTCACGAAGCCTTTGTGCATTAAAGATCCGTCGACACCTCTATGCTACACCGTAGGAACCGTGAAAACTATGATAGATGGAACGTTAGTCGTAGGTGTTTATCGCATGTCACATGTATATGCTACCTTAAATTATGTCACGTGTCAGAAGGAGTCTTGTCATGACTTGTCAAACCTATCCTCTCTATTACGAAAATATTTCTTTTTCGACTGTATTTCCAATAAAGACATTTCAACCTCCTTGTTGCCAAGACGAACTTCAACAATAACATACTCACCTGTGCAAATGGATTATATTACATAACATGCCATCGTACCACTTAATATGACCACTAGGGGTCATGTTTCACTTAGGGATGGGAACGCCATGTTGTGTCCTCCTGGAGAGAACGGCTTTGCTTAGCCCTTTGTCCTAACCTCAAGACTTGGCATGTGAAGAGAATTTTCCAAACACTGCATCACAAAGCAACCGCTCAGTTGTTCCAAAGACAGACACAACTGGGTTAATAAGATAAACACCCACTCAGCATACATCATATATTTGTCATTTTCATTTTATTATAAAAAACAGTATTCGAGTCCACAGTTTGTGTATTCTTTGTACAGTAAAAAATATTAAATTAAACTCCCAAAGTTCTGAGCAGAAAGATAAATTGAGAAGATGGGGTTGTCTGGGGGAGGAGAAGGGAGTGACAGCGACTCACCCGCGGGTGGCGGGCTGGAGGAGAGCAACGGGGGGAGGGGAGGTGGGGTTTGCAGGGGGACCAGTGCATTCGGAGCTCTTAAGCTGGGGGTGAGGGAAGGCGAGGGTGGGTTCAAGTCCAGAGAGAGGAGCAGCATGAAGGGAGGCTGAGACAGGAGGGGGCGGGGATGTCTCCAGTCCCTCCCCCACCTCAGGTCTGTGCAGTACAGTCATTTTAGGATCCGTTCCCAGAGCAGAAACATCCTACTACAACACCAGTGGACTCTCCTCCCGCCCCCCCCCCCCCCCCTGTTCTCTCCTCATTACAGGCACACAGGTATGCACCTCCCCCTTCCAGTACTCAACAAGTGTCTTTAAAGGAAGGAGTGCACACACATTCAAGAGGGAGGAGCTTGTTTGTAAGAAATGTCCCTTCCAGTAAAAACGTCCAATGATGGGGGCATTTCCATGGTAGCAGGCCTGTATCCGTTGGCCCCACTCCCTGATGCCTAGAGCAACACCCTCAACCCAAAAACACTGACATTTATTCCAGGTTAGATAGGCCCAACCAATAACATAGCCTGTGACATGAAATAAACCACTCCCCCGATTTTAACATCCAATAACAAAAATATATTTCTATGTGAATTGTAGCAGTCTCAGGGTATATACCAACCAACAAACCGTCCCAATGAAAAAAAAATAAAGAAAATAAATAAAGTCAAGCAAAACCCAAACATTTAAAGGAAGATATGCATGATGTTTGGATTCATAATTATAACAATAATAATATAATCCACGTCACTCAGCAAAACTGATAAGACAGACTGAACTGAGGAAAAAAAAAAGTCAATTGCATTAAATCATTTGCTCTTTAATTCTTCGTCATTTTTAAAATCTTAAAAACATTTCTTAAAAAAAGGCAAATACTCCCATAGTCCTCCAAACCCCAAAAATATCACCTGTTGTATCCTTTAAGGGAAAGAGACCATCCCCCTCTTTGTACACAATTGGCAAAAAAATATATTAACAGCAATAACTTACCATTCATTTATTTTAATTCATTCATTGACTTGTTGATTTATTGTTGCATCTCCCATAGGAAGTTCAGTTCAATGTATCTTTATTGAAAACATTAAATAATAACATTAAAAGTATAAAAAAAGGCTAACACTGTCCTAGGCGAGTGCAGTTCTGCAAAGCAGTAGGCAAGTCTCTCACACCCTACATGATGTCTAAGGTGTGGTTAAGGTCCTGGCTGTTTCCAGACAGCATGTCAGCCCCCCCGGGTCCATGAAGCCCCCCCATCCCACTAAGCTGGGACAGCATGGCGCTCTGCTCCGACCCAAACTGGTCCATAGAGTTCTGCTGCTGTTGGGCCGCTTGCTGCTGCTGCTGTTGTTGTTGTTGTTGTGGGACCACCATCCCAGGGTGGTGCTGGTTGAGGTGGCCCGGGTGCGGAGAGCCTGTCTGGGTTTGAGGGGAGATGTGGTGAGGGGACGGCTGGGGCTGCATGCGGGGGGACGGGCTGGAGTGCGGGGGCTGAGACTGGGGCCGCGGGGAGGGCTGTGGGGAGCGGACCTGGTTGCTGAGGGAGCCGGCGCCCAGGGCCTGGCCCTGGAGATGCGGGTGGGGAGACTGGGCCATCTGCTGCTGCGGGCTCATTGGGTTACTGTGCTGGGCTGGGGAGCCCCCTCCCAGGTGCTGCTGCTGCTGCTGGAGCAGCCTCTGGTGAATAGCCTGCTGGAGAAGGGCCTGGGAGGATGGTGGCTGTGGGCCTCCCTGTGGGGGCTGCGGCTGCTGCTGGGGGCCTCCTACACCCCCACCGGGCCCCCCGTCGCCCGCCTGGAGACCTGCCATGGCATTCTGCTGCTGCTGCTGCTGCTGCATCTGGAGGTGGTGCTGGTGCTGAAACCGCTGTTGGAGCGCAGCAGCCTGTTGCTGGGAGACCGCCACTGGGTAACCCTGCTGCTGCTGGCCTGGCTGACCACCAGCCACCTGGGGAGGACCTGGGGGGCCTCCAGGAGGGCCCTGACCCTGCTGGGGTGGCTGCATCCCAGGCTGGCCCATGTAGCCTTGGCCCTGAGGGGGCTGGGGCTGTTGGAACTGGGCATGGTTCCCCATCTGTTGTTGTTGTTGTTGTTGTTGTTGCTGCTGCTGCTGCTGTTGAAGGTGCCGTCTCATCAGTAACTCTCTGAACTTCGGGTTGATGTTGGCCATCTGAGGGCCTTGTCCCTGCATGTTTGCTGCTTGCTGCTGCTGCTGCTAGAGCCTGCAAGCGCTGTCGTGGCAAGAACCGCCTGGTTGTTGTTTGCTGCTGCTGCTGCTGTTGTTGTTGCTGTTGCTGTAATTGTTGCTGTTGTTGCTGCTGTAACTGCTGTTGCTGGACCTGCTGTAACTGAGCCATGGAGGGCATGTTGACATTCACCCCCTGACCCATGTGACCCATGCCAGGCTGACTACCTACAGCGTTTACATTCACCTGCTGGCCACCAATGACGTTAGCCCCGGGTAACCCTGCTGGTCCAGGCCCTCCAGGGGCCCCTGGCCCTCCCTGGGCCCCCTTGTACTTGGAGGCCCTCTGCTTGATAAAGGCTGCCATGAGCTGAGGGTTGGAGCGCAGGATGTTGAGAACCTGCTGCTGCTGGAGAGGTGAGCTGGGGGAGCGCAGGGTCCGGAGGAGCTCCTGGAGGGCCGCCTGGGGCAGGTTCCCACCCCCAGGCACCACCGCTGCACCCCCCGGGACACCCCCTCCGGCCTGTTGCACCATCCCTATGAGCGCATTACGCCCCTGGGCTTGCTGTTGTTGTTGTTGTTGTTGTTGTTGTTGTTGTTGCTGCTGCTGCATTTGTTGTTGTTGTTGTTGTTGCTGGGCAGCAACCATGCCTGGATGTCCCATCTGGTTCATCATAGCCTGCCTCTGCTGGGGCGGCATGCCCTGGCCAGCCCACTGCTGCTGGGGGTTCTGGATAGGGGGGCCCCCTACCCTCTGCTGCTGGAGCTGGACCTGGGCCTGGGGGGGCAGCCCGGCCTGGGGGTTAGCCTGCTGGGGCTGCTGCTGCATGGGGCCGGGCCCCACCATCATCCCTGGAGGCCCCTGCTGCTGCTGTTGTTGCTGCTGCTGCTCCATGTGAGCTCTGGCCGCCACTGCTGCAGCCTGGGCCTGAGGTGGCAAGGCCTGTGCACCTACCATACCCACTGCCCCAGGGTGAGCCATGCCCATCTGCCCCTGGGGCTGTTGGTGGTGGGCATGCTGGGGCATCATACCCGCAGCTTGGGCCGCCTGCCTCTGCAGGGCCATCTTCCTCTGGGCATCTGCCACCTGTTGGATCTTCATGGCGATCTCCACGGCTGCCGGAGGTGGGCCGGATTGGGGCTGCTGTTGCTGGGGCTGCCCTGGCATGGACACTTGGCCTGGGGTGGGCTGCTGCTGGCTGGCCTGAGGCTGCTGCTGTGGAGGGGTGGCTGGGCCCAGACCAGGCTTGCCCTGGGACTGGGGGTGGAGAGGAGACGACCCAGGGGGTCTGTTGGCATAGGGGGGTAAGCTGTTGGGGTGCTGCAGCTGCTGAGGGTTGGGGGCCTGGTTCTGGTTCTGTTGCTGTGGAACCTGGGTCATCATCTGCTGCTGTTGCTGCTGCTGCAGACCAGGCTTGCCCTGGGACTGGGGGTGGAGAGGAGACGACCCAGGGGGTCTGTTGGCATAGGGGGGTAAGCTGTTGGGGTGCTGCAGCTGCTGAGGGTTGGGGGCCTGGTTCTGGTTCTGTTGCTGTGGAACCTGGGTCATCATCTGCTGCTGTTGCTGCTGCTGCTGAGGTGAGCTCATCATGCCCCCTCCGCCCTGTTGCATCTGCTGCTGGAACTGGTGGTGCATGTGGTGCTGGGGGGGCATGCCTCCACCTTGCTGCCCCTGCTGAAGCTGTCCTTGTTGGGGCCCAGCCCCAGGGCTGGGGCCCATCCCTGGCTGTGGGCCTGGAGGTAGACTGCTGGGCTGCGTAGGGGTTTGAGGTGTCGGGGGTTGGGTCCCCACTGAGGTGGGGGTGCTTGGGGCTGTGGTGCCGTTGTTTCCCGGGGAGGGCAGCCCTCCCACTGGGCCTCCTCCTCCAGCTGGCTGGCCTACCCTCTGCATGCTGGCCATCCTCCTCCTCAGCATCTGGGCCTGCTGGAGGCGGTGCTGCAGCTGCTGCTGCCTCAGCTTGTGCTTGATGTTGAGGCAGAAGGGCACGGGGCACTTGTTCTCCTGGCAGTGCTTGGCGTGATAGCAGCATAGGGCGATCAGCTGCTTGCAGATGGGGCAGCCTCCGTTGGTCTTACGCTTGCAACCCTTGGTGTGCTGCACCACACGCTTCATCTTCTGGCAGGACGGCAGCGAGCAGTTGGCATTGCGACACTGGCAGGCGTGGACCAGGGACTGGATGCAGCGCTGGATGCTGAGGCGGCGCGAGTCTCCGGGGCTCTGGGTGGCGGCAGCCGCCTGGCTGTTGCTCTCATCGTCCAGACCCAGACCAAGCTTCTCCATCTTGTGCTCGTGGCCCTTGGTGTTGTAGCAGGTGCCACACAAGTCATAGTCCTGGGAAAAGAGGGAGGGGTCAGGATTTATGTCAATCATCTGCAAATAGGAAGTTCAACCATATGCCCTTCTTCCTGAACATAGATCACTTGTTAAACCATTAAAGTGAAACCATCCGATGACAAAAGCTTTACTGAGCCAAATTCTCCAATCATATCTTCATTCTCATATTTCTCTCCCTTTTTTCACCTCCTTTCTCTAACAACATTGTGGAACTAAATCCCTTCCAACTCTTCCAACCCTTCCACTCTCTCCCTCTTTTCTCTATCCCCCATCTTTCTATCCTTCTCCATCCCCCTGACCATCCCCCCTCCTCTCCCTCCCTCATCCCCCCATTCCTCACCTCGCAGACGGTGCAGTGGAAGCGCGTCTCCACGTGGTGTTTGCACTCGTTGCAGGCGTAGACTAAGCGGTCCTGGCTCTGGTTGTGCAGCTCCACCAGCATGCACATAGAGCTCCACTTGGCCCTGCGCAGAGAGCTGAACTCCAGGTGCTTGTCCCGCGCCAGCGTCAGGAAGGCGTCGCGCCCGTCCATCAGGTCGCACGCCATCAGGGGATCAGGGTCCGTGATGGGGGGCAGGGAGTTGGCGGTGGGGGCAGCGATAAGGCGGATCACAAAGAACACCTGCAGAGGACGATATGAGCAGATGAGGGTTAGTGATGATACCAGCTGTTTTAGTGCATATGCTGTAGTGATTACTAGGAGTCGTAAGAAAGGTTTTACTTTTACAAAAGAAATATGATAATTAACAGGGATGCCCCATGTCCAGTAATGTGTGTCTGTGTGTGAGAGTGTTTTATTTGTTCAGGAGATACAGTCTGTACAGGAGTTTGTGTGTGTGTGTGTGTGTGTGTGTGTGTACAGGAGAAAGTGTGTTTGTGTGGTCACAAAAAGCAGTACTCCGATGCCAAACTGGTGCCGTCAAACATTCTCGTTACAATAGTACCCAATCTACCGAGTACCCATGAAGAGTTGGGAACTTTTTAAAGCAGTACCGCCAAATTAATCTCCCACTAAATTGTTAGTCCCAATCTGAAACCACACTCAAAGTCACTAGTTTTGGCATTCGTTATCAAATTTGACTTTTATTGTTGCTAGGGAATGCGAAAATTCACTAAAGTGGCAACAGAGGACAATCATACTATGCCGCCATGGTGACAAGCAGCTGCTGCTAGGGGGGCTGCACTAAAACTTGATGACAAGATAAATGGATTGACCCAGGTATAGAAATATTTTCGAGGGCGGGATTTAATTGGATCACCAATAACAAATTTGCAAACACAATATCCAACACTGGGGCAAATGAATGGAAAGGGCACAGCAGGGTAAACTAATATTTATTGATCCATTTATATGACATAGCTTGCCAAAATGTGTGCATTGGGGTTTGTGATGTGTATTTACGTTTAACAACGTTTTGTAACTTGTGCTTGTAGCACAAACGAAATATCAAGAGCCCCATGAAGAGGGTTGAATCCACTTTCTACTTTTTACAAATGATGTCAAGATTGATCATTTTTACCAATGTGAATGAGTTTGTCCACATATTTTTAGGCCTACATCCATTGTATGTGTTCTGTCGTTGTTGTCAAAAGTAGGTTACAGCTTTAGATATTGCAGGTGTAACTGTCAACAAATGAGTTGTTAAGTAACTTGTTTTAGTTTTCTGCTTCGGTAATGAGTACAGAGAAATTTAACTGGTATTGGTATCAACTACTAAAGTTTTGGTACAGGGACAAGCCTAGTGTACGCACAGGATAGTGTGACGTTATGTAGGACAGCGAATGTGTGCGTGTGTACAGAACGACTAAAACAATTTCTTTAGTAAAACAGAATGCAAATATTTCTGGTGTCAACAAATCGATTTAATTTGACCTATTTTAAGGGTCGACATTAGCGCAATTTGATCAGCGCAGCAGTAGACTAATGCCGCCGTATGTTATCCAATTGAGGGCGAAACGACACGTTGCTTAAGAGACTAAATTCGAGTGAAAACGAAGTCGAACAAGCGGACTGGAAAGTTTTACCAAATTTCAAACAATAAATTCAGTGTGTTTGTAATATATGTGAGGTGGAATTTGAATTTCATGGAAACAAACGTGACACAATTAGCCGGGTAGCTGTTGTTAGCGACCCAGTTGTTAAAACCGGTGTAAAATGGGCTCGCTTTGTGTGTTCTCGGCTATTTCTCGCATAGACCTAATAACACCATGGCAACAGACAGAGGTGGACGGTACTACGCGCGACCATTTTGATAACACAAGACTTTCGAGTAGCTACAACTGAAACGCAGTGTTAGTGTTCAATCTTTTTATTAGTGTATACAAATAAGAGAAAAACTAAAAACATTATTGCAGTAAAGTGATTTTTGATTGGCAAAAACGTACGTCGTCACAGTATCAGCATTTTGTGCTGCAGTTTGAATGTGAGTCCCACAGAGTAACATCAGATATATGGAATTTTTCACATTCCAATTAAATGTGTTGTTCCGTTGAGCCTTACGCCATAGTACTGGTCAAGGTAAAGTGTAAACGTAAACTGCTTTACGCTAGCGTGTCACGTGACCATTTTAAAATCACAGCCTTTGTGCTTAAAAAACCCCTCGTTTTATCACATTGGGATAAGATTGCACATGCACTGAATGATTCAGCCCTACTCCCAACCATTTTTGATACCGAAGAAAGAAACTAAAGTACGTTGGTTACTAAACAAATATGTTGTTGACGGTAACAGTTACAATATCTAAGGCTGTAGCCTCCCTATGACAATAATAGAAAATAAATACAAATCACAGTGCGAGTAGACTTAAAAGCAAAAAGTGCGTGTGGACTGAGTGTAGATATTAAGCAAACTCTGCAGATGACTTAGAGATCTTTTGTACATCATTTTGTTTTAAGTACAAAGCGTGACTTCAACACGCCTCATGGGGCTCTTCGTGTTGATCGCGCCATAGGCACAAAAACAAAATATTCATCCCAACTCTAAAACACAAATTTCAGCAAACCATGTCATCTAAAAGCCTCTGTAGAATTGTGTTAACCCTGTATTAGGTATTGTGTTTGCAGAATGCCAAACCATTAAGTGCATGAATAGTGACGTTTGCAAATTGGTTTCTGGTGAATGACAATGTTCTCATTGTCATTTGCCTCACACTTAAAGTACTTCAATGTGTGGCTCTTCCACTTTTCTTGTTAGCAACCTAAACCTTTAGTGGAACCCTTGTAGCATTTACTGCTTATACAAGTGTTGCCAACTTGACAACCTTTTTGCTGTATTTAGCAACATTTTGCCTTCCCTAGTGACAAGAAATCCCATCCAGAGCCAAATCAAGCAATTTGTGAGTCAACATTAACATCTGGTGAGATTTTTTTGGGCCACAATGTGCTTGTCAGTGTTCGACTGTACATCAGTACAGAGCAGACCCAGTACTCGGTACTGTCGTAACTTTAGAAATTCTGGTATTGTGCAGGTTTTTTGTGTTTGAGAGTACCGGTTTTTGAGACAACATTAGTGTGTAGACAGTAATGGAGACATTAATGGAGACAGTAATACCTCCTTGTGTTTCTCCATGGTGGCGTAGAGCTTCTGGGAGAGGTCGTTGGACACGTTAGGCATCCCCGGCTTCTTCTTGTTGGCTCGGCTCATACTGCTCTTGTTCTTACTCGTCTTTTTACTGTTTTTCTTTTTGGCATTCTTGCTGTCACCTTTCGTGGCCTTAAAGAGAGAGGGGGTTAGGGAGTTTAGACAACCATTGATTTCTGCAGTGTATACCACTACTCCTTGGCTGCGTTCATTCAATAGTGCAGCGACCCCCATTAGGCTCCCTAACCCCGTCGCAGGCGTGCTTGTAGAAACCAATAGCAAGGCCCCTCCCCTCCTGCCGGGTCCCACCGCTTTCCACTCACATCGATGCTCTCGCTGGAGGTGCTGTTCTCCTCCCTCTTGCGCTCCTCCTCCTCCTGCTCCAGCTCCTTGATGCTCTCCTCCAGCACGTTGGGCCAGAAGTCGCCCTCAAAGTACGGCAGCTCCTTGGCGCTGGTAAGGCGGTCCTCTGTCGCCTGCTTGAAGATGTCCTGGAGATGGGGGAGAGCGAGGGTGATCGATCAAAGAGCAGATGATATAGGTTGCGTATGGGCTGTTGGGTAATATGGGCTAAAATATGTATTCCAGCATCATTCTGAAGCACGGACAGCACCAGTATATATCACAATACATTTGTTTTTCTTCAACTTTCCCGACCTTGATTTCATGAATCTACAGCACTTGGATGGATTTGGATGGGGTACGAAGGGTGTGTCTAACAAGTTGATTAGAAGAGCTCAAATGTAGCTTTCAACAACATGAGGTCACAAGAAAACTTAGCTCAATATTTGCAGTGAGCTTGCTTCAGCCAAGTATTATCCTACATGGCTGAAGACTTAATTCTGTTGGACTAGAATACACATTTCACAATTCAAACCTGGCATCATTGCTTGCATGGCTGCTCTTCCACGCAGCATTTTTGACATTGCGTCACACAAAGCCCGAGAATGTCTACTCCATCTGTGCAATACTGATTATGAGGATGCAGAAGATTGCCTGCTACGTTTGCTTAAATTGATTGCAATATTTGTGATGACGTCCTGGGCAGTCATCTTATGCCGTGTCTGGTGTGAATAGGGCTGCGACAAACCTGGAAATCTTTAGTGTAGTTATGACGGTATAGAGTCAAAATCCATAACGCAGGCCAAATTTGTACTGGTATGTTTCTACACTGTTAATACCGCCCACCCCCTAATTGGCAGGCCTGTGTAAGACAATCTGTGCCAATTATTCATCCATTCTCTTTTCCTCTAAACACACACAAGCACTGACCTTGTAGTCATGTACAATGCGCTCGGCCACAGCCTTGTCCAGCATCTTCTTGTACCACTCCTGCAGTCGTTTGGGCTTGGGGATTTTCTGGTCCATGGGATGACAGTGGAAGATGTAGTCGTCGCCCTCGCTAGGGGGACACGCCCAGATGTGGCCTGTGGTGTACCTGATAGGAACGAGGAGAGGATATCGTTTAGGAGGTGCAGTCAGTTTAAACAAAGACAAACACATAGGTCATGGGGCAACCAGAGTCAAAGACATTTGGGGGGATGGCAGTGGATACAAGTTGGGTTTCTTTTTAAAGTTCATGTTTAGGCTCAGCAAAGGGTGAATTCTGCAGCGTCTCTTACCCCAGCCTCTTGACGTACTCCAGGTAGCCTATGAGGATCTCATGGTAGACACCTGTGCGCAGGTGTCGAGGCTGGAAGAAGTGCACGCTGTCCAGATAGGAAATGTAAACCCGTCTCTGATTGGGCGGCGGGCAGTCCGAGCCGTACTCCTGCACGTGCATGCCGAAGAAGCAGACGTCGGCTCCGTCGATGTCCTCGAAGGCAAACAAGGCTTTGGTCCTGTAGGGAAAGGACTCGGACATCTCCCCACTATCCACAAACCTGAAGGGGGACGGGGAGAGAGTCAGCAGAAACGCCAGCACACAACAACACTGTTTCATCATCATCTCAGTGACCCAACTGGGAGTGCTTTGAAAAGAATCTCTTTCACTGAGACAAACAAACAGTACACCTTCCTCTTTAGGGTAAGTTTGACCCAGGCATGACAGTGACCCCTGACCCCCCCCCCCCTACCTGGACTTCATGCACCGTTGACCTCCACCACCTTGTCGGAGACGTGGACCACGCGAATGGTGACGTCGCCAGACTCTGGGTGGTTCAGGCGCTTGAGGTAGTCGTTCACCCGTGTCTCCAGGAAGGTGCCCAGCTTCGTCTGGGGGAGCCCTGGGAGAGACAAAGATCGAGAGGAGGGAGGAAGAAGAGAGGGAGAGAAAAAAAAAAACAGGATCGGAAGGACCGATGAGAGAGAGCACCAAAGAGCATATTTAGCAGCCCGACGCAGGACCCAAGATTGGAGGGTAAAGCAAGCTCGGTCCAGAATGGATCAGGGGGTGAAACTGTCAAGTTCTTCAGAGTTGAGGGGTTGACTACCAAGGTCTGCTGACATTTAAGATCCAGGTAGGGGACACTAATCTCTGAGGCTGACTAAAGGGCATGTCAGTAGCACACAAACAAGTGACAGCAGCTCAACTGCTCCTCAGTAAGTCATCTAGGCACTTTGGCACTCCTTCAAACAAAGTCTGAAATAGCATGATGACTGCATCGATGGGCTTTTCAGACCTAATACAGGAGTCAAATAATGAGAGTTCACCAGCAGGACTGATAACACGAGAACTGGTTGGACCAGCTCTCTGCTTTGAACATCAGGGCCGAGGACGCCATCAGGGGGATGGGGGGGTAGACAGACTGGATATCAACACACTTCCCTCAAAGTCCCTCCCACTTTTGACATACACACTCCATGCTCTTAGTATGAGTGACGGCTGACAGGTTTGAGCTGATTGGTTGGTCTCCGTAAGTGTCAGCCTACCTGTGGCTTCCTAAAACCATCAGCTTCATTAGGTGAAGAAGGACGGAGACCACTGAGTATATCACCAGGGAAAAGGATGACGTACACCAAAGACTTGGTGAAATGCTCATAAAAAGTAGCAAAACAAGAAAAAAAAGAGCTAGAATCATTGCCCCCGCGATATTTACAAAGGCTGGATGGTCGCTAGTCATTGTGAAGTTAAAAAAAGATTTCGACCAGATATCTTGGAAGAGACATAAAAAAATTTTTAAAGGAAAAACAGAAGAAAAAAAAGGTGGCATCGGGCATTCGTTAAACTGCCTGAGAAAGCCGCGAAAAGGCTGTGAAAAACTGAATAGAGAAAAAGGGCCCTAGGCCTTTTAGAGTGTAGCTACAGGCCTGGAAGATATGAATGAAACCAAACCACGAGGCTGCCTGGGAGTCTGGCAGCAGTGCGCTAGTCTGAGGACAGGCTTCTGAAAGGAAAAGACAAGTTTGGTTACAGGTAACATTTTTGTTGGGGGGGAGGGAGAGGGGGGAGACACGGAGGGGGTGGGTTGGTTATGGGAAAAAGAAAGAGGAAAAATGTGTTGTCGTTTCGTCGATCCACTCAATCTCGCAAGCTGTGTGTTTGCTTCTCCCACGGCGAGAGGACTGCCACCGAAAAGAAGACAAAAAAAAGAACGATTTCCTGAACGGAAACGGGTCTCTTTGAACCCGGAGGGAAAAAAATGTCACGAAGATTCAAAGTGTCCATCGAAGGCAAGTGGCGCGTTTGCTCTTCACAGGATATAATTGCTATACTTGTGGCCAGTGGGCTTCCAAAGAGATTAGTGTGTGTGTGTTTGCGTGTGTCTCAGTTAAAACACCAAAGTCTGGGACAGCGGCGAGATTAGAACATAAAAGTAAAAAGGTTAAGCGGAGGAAAGGGAGGGGAGGGGGGAGGACAGACATGGACAGACACCCCAATGAGTGATGGTTGTAGATGTGCGCCCCCCGTTTTTCACTTACTCCACTTACTTTTGGCTGCGTACTTGTTCTCTTTTCGTGTCTTATTAGCCTTTTTAAGGCAACTGTCACACACAAAGCTGAGGAGAGGGGAGAACAAGAGAGACAGGTTGATTGGCCACGTTTCCATTCGTCTCGGACAGTCAGTCGGGTCTGAGAAATGACGGCATTTACAGCGGCAATTTGTCCGGTAGGACTGGATTAGATGGAGTGCCGTGACGGAATGTTTAACAAGTGTACAAAGGCAGCTTGGCTCACCCTGCCGGCCA